>JAUCMX010000029.1:5427386-5557386 GCA_033459395.1 Hemibagrus guttatus | reverse complement strand
AAAGACTTTTTTGGCAGGAGAAGGTGAGTCACAGGTCAAGAAAGCAACTAGAAGAGGGATGAATCAAGCAAGTCCAGAAGCTGAGAGGAGCCACAGCAGTAGAAGTGTGTCAGGATCTGGCACCAGCTATAAGCCAACTCTTTAATAGGCCCTTATGCAATTTGAGACACATCTTTCGAGATGTTCTCTCTCACCACGCCAACATGTACTCGTTCTATTCATATATACCCTTACACCCATACAAAGTTACTGCAATTGGCTTGCACACTCATTATTTTTAGCTCTTTCTCACTTTCCGGGCGCGTTCCAACCAGCATCTAAGAGAAACCGACAGCGAGATAGAGGAACCATCTGTGGGTGAGTTAGAAAAAGAGAAATAAAGTACACTATGCAGGGACATTGTCAGGAAGAGTCTGGCTTTGTTAACTTCTTGCATGGCAGGTGTGGAGGACGTGCTGGGGCCGATTACTGGGTCACTCTGCATGACTGCACGCCTCGCTCTCTTCCTATTTGTTTCTCCATAATTGCATAGTGAAGACTGCAGGAAGACCTTCAGAGTCCTGGAGAAAGGGACTGAAAAAGAAATAAAGACCTCTAGGGAGGTTTCTAATGGTTCTCTGTAGGTTTTATTGGCCATCCTCTCCTCATCCTCTTCCTATCCTGTTGAATTCCATTCCCTTCTTGTTTTTATGGTGCTTTTTTTTTTTAACAATAGACATCACATCATAGAAATGAGTGGCACGGTGTAGAAGAAACTCCCTGGTTATGAGGTTCATACGTCGAGAGGAGCTCGTTAGAGGAAAACCGAACCAGACGATGGAGTCAGAGTCAATTCTAATCTGATTAAGAATGGATGTAGGGTTGGATTACAATATTAGAATGATCATTTCTATATCCTGCTGTCTTGAGTTCTTCCTCTCTAAGGTTGTTTTCATGTTTGTGGGTTTTTTCCAGTTTGGTACATATAGTGAAGAGCAAAAGCTGTTTTTAAGCCATCCAAAGAACAGATCCATGGTCCTCTTGTAGTCTGGGGTCAACTAAAATGTGGTACGTTCTTCATTAGGTGTCCAAGCTATTATCTTTCAGCATCGGCAAGTGCTGGTGGCTCCACTAACCAATCAGTGGATTTATCATTTATAGCATCAGGTCACATGCATGTTCCTAAAACACTGTAAAACATATATGGCAACACCCAGGATATGTAGTTCCTAATGAAAAATGCCCTACTGGGCTAATAAACTGAAATAAATAGCCAACATTCCTAATAAAAGAAAAAAACGCCAGCCTTCTGTTCATAAGTCGTACAGTTTGTCACACATACATCCGCACACCAGGAAATCCTGAGAGGTACTCAAGCCTGCTTGTCAGAGTGTGCCATTGCAGCTATCTGCATTGTACAGGAGACATAATAGACGCTTTGTCTTCTCTGGATCTTCACCATCGTTTATACACACACAGAAAGAGAGGATGAGACTGGAGAAAGAGAAAAAGAAAGAGAGCCACTGCAGCAGTGGTGGGGAAGCCTAATGGCTCCTGGCATCTGTGAAAACATTTCTAATCTGTTCAAAGCCAGAGAAGAATGGAAAGAAGGCAAAAATCCAGGCCAGGAAGACAGCGGGAGAAATGAGATAGAGGAACAAAAATGGAGAAGCTCTGTTCCTTTTTGTTCCTCCTTTTGCTGTACCTTCCCAATTTTGGCTATAAATAAGTCCAAAATCTCCCAGTGGGGCTGAGAGACGGTGAGTGAGAAGGCCATGACATGTGATTTACTTCATTTTCAACCTCATCAAAGCTTTCCTTGAGCTCTCATGCTTTGTGGATGGGGGCGGGGTTATATTGAAATGAGACCACTCGCATCAGAATAGAAATTTATTCATTTGCAGTGATTAATTCATCTCATGGAAGAAAGTGGGCATTCACCGTGTATAATGTGAAACATCAGAAATAATCTGCTAATGCTATTGGAACACTGACCAGAAAGGACAAGGTGGTGTGATGTGAAGTTACCGTATGTTCCAAAATGATTTATTACACTTATACCATAGCAATTTGCATCAATATTTTATACTTTACACAAAACATTATACTTTTCATTCATTTTAATTACATTTAATCTTGTAGAATGTCTGTGAAAAAACAAACTTCACGTTATCTCTACACGTTAACAGCTAAAACCCATTCCATCGCCAGCCTTGCTTTTTTTTTTTCTTTCTCTTAAAGTTCAAAATACACCAACGAAAAAAAAATCCTTAGCTTACCATGTTACTACAAAATCAGAATCAACAATGTTCTGCATCCTGAAGGATAAAAATATGACCAGAGTTACAAAGTACTGACCCTGGAGACTGAAAAGCATATCACTGCAATCATATCAATGTTTATATGTTGTTTTTGTTTTGTTATGTTTACAAATCCCGGTAAATTATCTGTTGCTATAGAAACAATTAGGAATAGCGAATTCATATAAGCCTGTGGTTTGTCTGCCATCATAAAAAAAAAAAGTCGGCATGTTCTGACCAATCAGACTAGAGAATTCAACAGCGCTGTGGTATAATAGAGATGTGATTTGACAATACAGTTCTAGTAGAAATGCAATAATTCAATAATCTAAGCATATCTCCTGGAAGTGCATGAATTTAGTCTTCTAACCATTTTGTTGTCAGTGTGTAAATATGTATGTTTGTGTTTTGCCTCCTCTTCTGGTGATTCATCAGTTATTTACTGCTGTTTTCGCTGGCACTGGGGCTTAAACCAGACATTACGAGACAGGCAGCAAATGGAGCGTTACACCACACACATGCAGCATGCCAGGAACATAGAGAGAAGAAAAGGGAGCGAGGGAGAGGGTGTCTTAGAGAAAGAGCCAGAATGGATGTGCACCCTTTAGTTGAAAGTGTACCGTAGACGTAGACGTTGAAAACGAAATGTCAGATGGATTTGCATTTTAATTTTATCAGCCAACGTACACGAATTTGAATAACCTCTCGTGATAGTGGTCGACCAATCAGCTGCTTTAAAGCAGAGGTGTGCAATGTAGAACCCTTCCTTGTTTCCTCATTCTTCCCTCTTTGCTACCTTACTCCTTTTCTATTTCCTTCTTTTTTTTGCTGCTTATCCCATACTTCCTATTTTTCTTTCGTTCTCTCATTCTCTCATTTCTTCTGAATTTCTCACGTTTTCTTGATCATTCACTTTTTCTTGCCTTTTCTCTCTTCATTTATTGCATTCTCTTCCTTTCTTCCTGTGTGCACATCCTCTTTCTTTCGTTATTCTTTTTCTATTGTCCTTCATTCTTTTCCTTATTTGATCTCCCCATCATTTCCAGCTTCCATAAGCCTTTTCTCCAAAAAATGCTAATCTAGATACTCTCTTAATAGTATGATGCACAACATGACTAGGGTATTTTCTCACTTGTTGGGTAGCCTTAGAAAGAGTAGCATATTTTTTTAGCATTTAATAAAAGATCGGATGGATGGATGGATGGATGGATGGATAGATGGATAGATAGAACTTTATTGTCATTGCAAGTATAGGTACATAGCAACAAAATGTGGTTTAGCATCTACCAGAAGTGCAAATAGCAGAAATTGTGCAAATGAACAAGTGCAGATAAATATGTAAATATGTACATCAATAATTAAGGCAATCAGTATGTGTATAGAGAAGTAGGATGTAGCAGAATGTACAGGGTGAAGCAGAACTGCAAGGTGGTGAGTGTAGTGAAACATGCGTGTCCTATCGGTGTAGTGTATAGTTCAGAAGATTTATGTTTGTGGGGAAAAAACTGGCCCTGAACTTGCTGGTTCTGGTTCGGAATGGACCTGTATCTTCTCCTGGATGGAAGGAGGTTAAACAGTTTGTGACTAGGGTGGGAGGAGTCCTTGATAATTTTGTGTGCTCTGCGCAGACATCTACTGTGGTGAAGAGACTCAATGGCAGGTAGTTGGGTGACGATGATGCGCTGGGCGGTTTTAACCACCCTTTGCAGTGATTTCCTTTCACACACTGTGGAGCTGCCATACCACACTGTGATGGAGCTTGTTAAGATGCTCTCAATAATGCAGCGTGAACTTTTTTTAATCTTCTCAGGAAGTAAAGACTCTGTTGCGCCTTCCTAACCAGAGTTGAGGTGTTGCCAAGACAGATCCTCATAGATGTGGATGCCCATGAACTTAAAGCTGGAGACACGCTCTATGTCAGACACGTTGATGTAGATAGGGAAGTGTCTACTGCTGCTGGATTTCCGGAAGTCCACAATGAGCTCTTTGTTCTTCGTGGCATTGAGGGTGAGGTTGTTCATGGAACACCATGCTGACAGGCTCTGGATCTCCTCCCTGTAGGCTGATTCATCGTTGTTGCTGATTCAACCAACAACTGTGGTATCATCCGTATATTTTTTATGAAGTTGCTGGAGTTATGCCTCGGAACAGAGTCATGGGTGAACAGGGAGTAAAGCAGTGGGCTCAGCACACAGCCTTGTGGGATGCCGGTGTTTAGTATGAGGGTTGAGGATATGTGATTACCCAACCTTACAGACTGAGGTCTATTTGTTAGGAAATCCATAATTCAATTGCATATGGATGTACAGATACTCAGGTCACTGAGCTTAGTGATCAGTTTAGTAGGGACGACTAAATTCTTAGTCTAAATTCTGCTTTTATTAAAAGCAGAGCTGAAGTCAATAAACAACATCCGAATGTATGTATTGTTGGTGTCCAGGTGGGTGAGAGCTAGATGAATAGCAGTGGATCTGGTGTCCTCTGTTGATCTATTCGGATGGTAGGCAAACTGGTGTGGGTCCAGTGTAGGTGGGAGACACGCTATGAGGTGACTTAGGACCAGCTTCTCAAAGCACTTCATAACAATGGGGGTGAATGCAACAGGGCAAAAATTGTTCAGACACTGTGCAGAAGAATGCTAGGGCACTGGTATAATGGTTGTAGTCTTCAGACATGTGGGAACAGTGGCCTGGGCCAGTGACAGGTTGAAAATGTCAGTGAAGACTTGCGCCAGTTGGTCAGCACAAGTCCTGAGCACACGTCCGGGTATGCCATCAGGACCAGCTGACTTACGTGGATCTACTCTACTCAGTGCTGAATGTACCTCTGCTGTGGAGAGTGATATTGGATGAACAACCGTGGAGGAGTCAGCATTTCTGGTGTGGTGTATGACGCCTTTGTCGAAGCGAGCAAAGTGTTTGAGCTCGTCTGGGAGGAAGGCATTGCTGGTTGGTAGAGACTGTATTAAAGGTTTGTGGTCAGTGATGGTCTGGATGCCTTTCCACATGCGTCTGGGGTCAGAGTTGTTGTGGAAGTTCTCCTCAATGTGTAGTTTATGTGCATGCTTGGCTTTCCTAATGCGCTCTCTCTGCCAGGTGAGCTGCAACGGAGATCCATGGTGTTTTGGCGATTTCCAGAGGGAGTTAAAAGACCAGTAAATTATCATTAATACGGTTGTGACCGATGTCCAACAATGCTAGTCGGATGTATGAGATATATGCAAGGCTATAAACTTGCAACTAGTAGAGAAATAACTACTAATTCGCGAAATCTGGGCAGACACTGAGCCTTGCGTTGTGTATGCGCCGCCATCTTACTCAAGAGATAAAGGTTCCAATATTTTTTCTCCTGTACATTACGTTTCGTCAACTAGCGATCCTATTCTTGGTATGAAAAAAAAACAGCTATTTGTGGTGGCCAAGAGCCTCACCAATGATGCTCGGCAAAGATCAGATCAAATCTTTTTTTTTCTTTAGAACTCCCTGAGAAGTCATCATACAAACACAAAAACTGTACAGGCTTGGCTTCCCAATGTGCTCAATGTTCCTAGCATGAGTGTGGCAGTCTGAGTGTCAGCCTTATCTCTCACTGAACAGTATGAGTGAAATTACACTGTCTGCTGCCGGAAATTGGAATTTCACAAGTATTCGAATGAAAATAACAGATTCAGGATGACATTTATGATGGCTGCTTAGCTTTCGCTTGGCTGCTTATGAGTCCTGTAAAAGACCTCTCTAGAATTTCTTAAGGTTTCCAAACGTTTCTAGAAATTCAGGTTAAACTATATCAATTATATACTTATATACTTTTATATAATATACTTTTTAGGCAAGGTTGCAACAACCTTCCATTCTTCCTCAGTGCTTGTTCGGAAATGTTAGTCACATATTGTTAAGTTTATATATTTGTGTAAGTAAGGTTCTTGTATGTGCTAGACAGATGTTTCTTAAAACCAGATAAGTGCAGTTTGAATGAATCTTTTAAGATATGGCTATGCATAAGGTTTTGGCTACAAGACTTCAAAGAGCAACTCCAGTGAATTTACTGAAATATATAAGAAAAATATCTCTATATCTCAAATTTTTATGCTAACAGTTCAGTTACAGAAATAATTAAGGGTTGGCTTTAAATCCAAGTAGTGCACCATTGTTATGAATATCAGGCAGATGGACACAGGTGCAGGTTCAGGTCGTATTCAGAAAACAAACCAAAGGGGCGAGGCAGATCTCAAAACAAGGATCAGACGATCAGACGTCCAGCAAACAAACAATCAACAGAAACACGATAAACAAAATGGCGGTCAGATCAACTAGACTAAACAGGCAATGTAAACAGGTCAGAGATTGGGGTCTTTTAAAGTAGTAGGTGTTTGCAAACAGTCCTGGGAGACGTCTGGAGAAAGAGACCTTGTGACAGAGTATCGTGGTATATTGAACCATGTAACAGACTGAGGTTCGTTGGAATTGGATTTTGTGGCAGTGGCGTGGATGTGACAGCCATGACATCAACTTGGATTGAAAGCAGACTGACTCTGTTAGCTTTCAGTGTGAGACACGTGTTTTTCCCTCTGTTGTATAACACAGAATTTTAGTGGTTGAAAATAACAGCTTCAAGTTTTAGATGCTTATGAACAAGTACATAGGGCATCTCAGAGAGCAGGGATATCATCATTTACTTTGAAGATAGAAACATTTGTGTGGAAAAAAATATAACTTTTTTTTTTGTGGTTGTTGTTTGTTTTGTTTTTTGAAACTTTTCTCTGAAACGTTTGCCCCTAGAAAGCGATGTGAAACAGAAATACTTATGAAAAACTACAAACTCTTAAAGCCCTGAGTGTCTACTTTAATATGAGTCATTAATCACGACTGTGGAGTGTGACATGACGAAGACATTCAATGCTGAACAGGAACCCCAAAACAGACACAAATTCCATTCTTTGGCCTCTGGTAAAAGATTTCTTATTTCACCGTAATAGTGAAAAAAATCTTTTCAATAAAAAATGTATTCCTTTAAAGTATTTGTTTTGCAGGCTTTGGATTGAGGTTTGTTTTCCTGATAATAAAAAGCCAGAATTACAATGCTTCGGCACTGAGATCATCTTTAACAACCGAGTACAACACCAAATAACAACAAAAAAAAAATGAGTCATTCTACAAATTGATTCATTCACATTGCCTATGATTCATTCATTTATTTCACACTGCCCACGGCGCTCAGACGTGTCATTCGATCACTGAGCGTACAGCTTCATTTTCACACTCTCACTATGAACAAGACAATGTGTTGTGCAAATCGGCTGTAGATTCTTAGAAGCACACACTACAACTGCTCACGATAAAAGAAAGTCCATTAGATGAAATAAGCTTAGTGTATGTGAAGCCAGTTCATGTGAAGCGATGCCAGTTATAACACTTCTATGAGATTTTAATTCAATGGGAAAAACGTGCCATCGCTTCGCATTTAAATACACGCAGAGTAAAATTGAATATGCAAAGAAACACAACACAGGCTGTGTTGAAGAGATAGCAGCCCAAAGACTTCACTGTCATTAAGTTTTTTCAAGGGCATCAACGCTACGGATTATATAAAGATGAGCTCCCAGGAATTAACAGACTACGTTCTGTTGAGTTTTGAGCTGTAAAAATGACCAAAATAGACATCTCTATATAGCTTCCACAGACAAATAAATAAAATATCTTTCTATGGTTAACCCACTCTCCCTAGTGACTATCTCAACGTGTTTAGCAGCCGGTGACACAGATGGTGTTTGGACAAAAGGATATGAAATAACTACCAGAAAAAAAAAGACCATTAAATTTGATTTATGTCAGAAACTATACGTAATAGGCTATAAACTTAACTTCTTTCTTTAGCCTTGTAGTTCTAGTGCAAAATATTCCCAAACAGGTCTCAAGGGGAAAGTTGTATACTTTTTATTTTTGGCCACACTTTAACACAATTTTAAAGTTGGAGGATGTAGAGGTCAGTGTTAAGTAGTCAGTGTGACACTTCTAAATTTGTAACCTCCATACCTCTATAATGAAACTTTTAGGTAATGAGAAACAGGGACTTAATCTCCTAGCAAACACCTTTTTTTTAATCCCATCCCACTCTCCATTCCTTTTTTTTTTTTTTTTTGCCCTTTCATCCAAGTCTACAGAAAAACCAAAAGAAAAAAAAATTGTTTTCTGGACTAGCCATTGATGTGTCTATTTCTCTCATCATGAGCTCTTGGTCAGCATGCTTTTCTTCAAAGGTCATCTTTATCTTCTTTTTTTTTTTGGAAGAGACCGCTGAGTAATCCATCAATCAAGGTGGAAGTGACTCATCAAGGAGGAAGAGAGTCTTGTGCTGAAATTAGTTGAGGTGGATGTGATACATGTTAGGATTTACCAACTACAGAGATGACCTTTAACAGAAACTTCCTGTTATTTGATACGGACGGAAGTAATGAGTGTATCGATATCAAATCAATACTGAGATGTGTGTAGTTAGTGCTATTTTGACCGCATTGAAGGTAAACATGCATCGTTTTTTTAATTACAAACAGAAGATAGAACAGATCGATATAAGCTGGTCTTTTACTGCAAACTTTACATATTTATTCTATATCTTTTAGCCTTTTTATTAGCAATTTACATGACTTTGTAGAAAAACACTTAACTACACTAAAAAAAAAACCTACCATGATTTTTCTAATATTGTTGACATCATTGATGCTTGAGTATTTGATATGTGTAACTGGTTTTCAGGCAAAGTGCCACTCTGCCCCTCTGGTTCCATACCCAGAGGAAAGCGCTATCTGCCCTCTTCTGCATACATGAGCTTACAGACGCCTACAATTACAGTTGCTCTGATTGACAAAAGCCAATGCCGGAGGTGTTCAAATAATTACCCTAGGTTTTCTCCAATCTGACCCAGTTTAAATGGTTTTTTTTCTTGTGTTCGATTTAGTATACCAGGACAGTGCATGTAAATTGAGCACTTTTTCTTCTACCCAAGCCAAGGTATTACCACTAAGAGTCAACCTCCGTGCTCAAGGACTCAACGTGATCAATCGTCTAGACTCAGAACCTTAACCACTAAGTCACCCTGGCCTTCATTATTGCTATCATTGTACATTGCTATCATTGTACATTACTACATTATTACTATCACTTTTTCCTCCAGATTCCTGTGGGCTTTCCCTCTGATCTGTTAAAGCTGACTGATAAAGAGAAAATCCACATCTTCACTTCTCCTATGAGCCATCATCTCTTTAGAAAAAGAATGCAGATGTGAAATCTTTTATCTGATGAATTCCATAATAAGATGACAGCGGCTTGATTGTAGATTAGAGGTCTGATTTGTACAAGCAGAAACCGGAACAGCAGAGGAGCATGTTTTAAATCTGAGTATTTATGAGCTCTCGGGAAATGCAGATTAAACACTCTGTGAATAAATTGTAGTGGTAGTGATGAAATAATAAAATGACTCTTTATCATGATCTCGTGAAATATCTGTGTCTTACAGTCGGTTTCAGGGCTGTTTAAATGTCATTTTGTGTGTGATATTACAGGCTGGTTTAAGTGTAGGTAATTCACTCACGGAGACACGTTCACAGCAATCGCCATGTCATCAGCTGCCAGTGCGTGCTGAGAAATTAATAAACATCAAGCAGCTACATATTTTTTCCCCACACACAATTATTTAACACCACTTATCTCCCTCCTCTTTTTCATCACACTATCTCCGGCTCCATCTGTCTCCGTGGAGAATAGCATCTTGGTTAACCACAGCTGTGTGAGGAAGAGGTGGCAGGTGTTACTTTTTTTATTATTATATTTATTTGTTTAATTATGTTTTAATTAAAATAACAAACCCCTCCATTGCTGCGGATGCTGATAATAGAAACATCAGGATTCCCCAGAGCTTTAACAAATATCTTTTTAAGTAATTTCATTGTTTTTCGTGACTTGAATCCAAATCTGTTATTATGTGTTAAGATATATTTTATACTTTAATCCGTAAGACATTTATTCATTGAGCCATGATGATGAGTAGAAAGCTAAATTCTGATTCATGGCTGCTCCTGATATTTGTAATACCTTAAACGCACCTTAAATTCTTAAGTGAAGTGGATTCTGCCATTCCATCACATCTCTGACACGTTCTCTTAGTGTGTCTAGCCGTGTCATCACAGATATATTTACAGAAAGCAAGAGAGAAGGGGAGGAAAAGTAGCTAATCAGACACTATCGTGGTGTGACATTGCCTATCAGTGCAAGGCAGAAACACATTTGAGGAGGCAGAAGGGAAGTGCGTGTGTGTGTGTGTGTGCGGGTGGATACGAGTGTGTGTGGGGTAGGGTGGGGTGTTTACGTCTTCTAGGTGGGAACATGTGCTGTATGTGTGGATAGAAAGAGCTTTAATTGGGTCTGCATGTTCTACCTCTCTATTCTCAGGTGCAGAATCTGCGCGCTGTGTGTGTGTGTGTGTGTGTGTGTGTGTGTGTGTGTGTGTGTGTGTGTGTGTGTGTGTGTGTGTGTGTGTGTGTGTGTGTGTGTGAGAGAGAGAGAGAGATAAATGTTCTTTATTTAGCACCAGTCCACCACAGCATTGGCCTTCACTAACACTAATTAGGAGCAGCTAAGGACCGAGAGAACTATTTCACTCACTGCTATGTTTTCAAGGCAGACAGAAACACACACACACACGTCACTTCAGTGCATCTCTTTAATTACTGTTTTCAGCTCTCCAAAGTCCTCTTGGCCATGAGGTAGCTGTTAGCATAAATTAACCCAGTAGGTCCAGTGCAAAAGTACAGAAGCAAAGTTCATACAATGACATAGTGACTGACTGAAAGTTGTGGTGAAGAATATCAGTTTGGCTTTAAAGGAGAATCTGGTTTATTCTTTCTTTCAGTTAGATAGCTGTAGGAAATAATTATTTACCCATGAAACTACTACAAGTGCCTTTTGCTGATAATATGCTATCTAGTTTTGCTCTAAGGCTAGCTCACATTTTGTCAAGTTTGTGCGATTTCATTACATGAGTTTCAGTTTACATTACCATTTGTGTTTTGCTCAGTGATTTATTCAGCAGTATTAAAAACCTGAGAAAATATGCCATGACTAGCAGACATTGTTCACTAACATTAGCTAACTTAGACAGCTAGCTTATTTCCTGTAAACTAGCTCACATTAATTAGAGGCCAACACAAGCGTGATTTAGATTAGAAAATGGTCAGTGATTTAACCATAAGTAGCAAAACAAACAAACAAAAAACCTTATAGCTAAAGAGATTTGTTCCCTAACCTTAGCTAACCTTGCTAGACAGCTGGCTCACTACCTGTAAACTGTCTGAGCCTGAGTTTGCATTACCACACGCTCTGTAGCAAAACCTGCCAAAATGTATGTTAATTAACAGGATGTGGTAACTAACAGTAGCCAAGACAGCTTAGCTAGCATAACATCTATCGCTAAAAGTCAAACATAATTAGGCCAAAACCATGAAGTTTATTTATCTCCTTCTTCTTAGGAGAGGAATCTGTGGTGTTAAAAAGATTAAAGCTCTGAGAATAACATGTGTGTTTTTCAAATTCATACACTCAGTAACAGCTTTAAAAGATAGGTGTTGATCTAACCCTCTAACACACACACACACACATACACACACCCACACAAACACTCTCACACTTGTTAGAGCTTTATTTTTCTTTGCTTTCTGCACATGCAAAACATTCAGAGAACTGAAGCACGATGAATTTCTCTTTTAATTAATAATACATATCTGCTATTCAAAATCAAGTTCATATTATGTTTATATCCACAAAATGTTATGCTTGGTGTGAGTATTTAGCATTAACAGTGCAACCAGTCTTTACAGAAACAAAAACCTGCATCCTTGCCTTGATGAACTAAATATTGAGTATGGTATTACAGTTAATATTCATTCATTGTCTACCGCTTATCCGAACTACACTCGGGTCACAGGGAGCCTGTGCCTATCTCAGGCGTCATAGGGCATCAAGGCAGGATACACCTGGACAGAGTGCCAACCCATCGCAGGGCACACACACACTCTCATTCACTCACACAATCACACACTACAGACAATTTAGAGATGCTAATCAACCTACAATGCATGTTTTTGGACCGGGGGAGGAAACCCCCGAGGCACAGGGAGAACATGCAAACTCCACACACACGGCGGAGGTGGGAATCGAACCCCCAACCCTGGAGGTGTGAGGCAAACGTGCTAGCCACTAAGCCACCGTGCCCCCCTCAGTTAATATTTAGATAAATATATTTGTCTTTATGTTATTTAATTAAACATTACCCATTCGTCCTTTAATCATATTTGTATATTATGTGCAAACGAACGCTCTAAACACCAGTCAGTATTTATATTTGTTATGTGTAAGAAGTGTCTCCGATGTGCATCAGTTCATCTTGGTACTCCAAAAGCCCTTAGCTCATTTTTTTCTCATTTTAGTCATGCATCTTATTTATGCAGAAGTGAAAATTAGTTTGGAAGGTTAGCACAGAGAACGGTAGGAGAAATGAAAAAAAAAAATACTGTGATCCCGGTATCCATTTCGGATTCCCTTTAAAGTCAGCCATATTACAACTCATGAAATCATTGCCTACCTTTTGGGTCTGCCAAACAGTTCTCCATTTACAAAACATCATTTCTGTATGTTCCCTCCAGTTCCTGTTTTCTTGCTGGCGCTACTGTGATAATTAGCAAAGAAAACACACAGGAGTGGCAGCAAAACAATTTAGACCCCAGAGAGAAGCAGACAAGTGAAGACAGGCTGCATGAGATGGATGAATAAAAACAGAGTCTTGGTGCTATGTCATTATGAAATTGTTCATTAGCATGTGAACCGTGAGAGGCTTTATGTGACACTGTGATCAACCGAGTGCAGCTGAAATTTTTTTCCAAAAGCTGGATGAATAATAGCTTTTAAAAATGGTAGCTTTATCATATAGTCTAATATGGTTGGTTGCAATAAAATGACATGACAGAGCAGGTGGAGATGTGCATACTATTTAAGTGTATTCCTGTCTTGCACTCAGTGCTCTGGGGACATGCTCCGGGAAACGTTCCCGCAACCCTAATGTGATTATATTTACGAATCATATTTATTGTCCAACAGATTTTAACTTTTACATTTTCTCTGCAACATCTAGACTCTAAACACTAGACTAACAAAGATTATTAAGTGATTGTTGTGTTGTGGCTACAATTGCTGATATTTCATTTATAGAAGGTGTCTCAGGTGTCAGCTATTTGTATTTGTGTTTATCATGACGGAGAAGGTGTATGGATGTAATTAATGAGGATATGAAGCTAGTGGGTGCAAGTGTTGAGGATGCAGAAGATAGGGATAGGTGGAGAGAGATGATTCGCTGTGGCGACCCCTGAAGGGAAAAGCCGAAAGAAGAAGAAGAAGAAGAAGAAGAAGAAGATGATGGAGAAGGTGTATCATCAGAACACTCAGCTTCTTGCTCTTTCCGTTTTCTGGTTAAGATTAATTTACAGATTGCAGAAATGACTGTTTACAGCTGCTCTAATGCAAGTGATAACCTGAACTAACTTGTGGAAAAAAAATTCCTGTGGAATAAGAAGAATAAATCAATTTAGGAGATGCTGTTATTAAAAAATAATATATCAGCCTCCCACTACACAACAACATAGATTTTTTTATACACCAGCAGGCCCCTTCATTGCATGTCATTTTTATTTCTTATTGTTTGCCGTACTAGAGTGTAAAGTATGTAGGTCTCTATCAAGTACAGAAAAGTGGTCTGTTTTCACAGGCTCTTGTTTTGCCCGAACATTTTGCTGAAAGCACTCAGCAGTAGAGCTTGTTAGTCACATACTGCGACAGTATCGCGTCCAGATGGTGAAATCAGTGCTATACTGAGTCAGCGTCCCGTATTAACATCTGTGTCAATGCACTTTGCCTTCGAGTACTCAAAAAGAGCAGATACAAGCAGACTCTGTGTTACAACTACACACACTTCGGAGTCCAAATCTGTCCTTTAGTCTAAAGAAAAGAGAGCCTTCAAGCAAGCCCTGTGGCTTATGTAATTTCCTTTGGTGTCATGATTTAGAAGTAAGCACGGCTTAGAATATTACCATTATATTAACTGTTAATGTTTTCTTCTTTTCTGCTTTTTCATTCTCTACCTCCTTTTTCATTCACTCTCTACTCACGTCCTTACCTCTCTTTTTCTGTCCGCAGCTGGGACTACCTACATCTTTGGCCGTGGAGGAGCCCTCATCACCTACACATGGCCTCCCAATGACAGGCCTAGTACAAGGGCAGACCGACTGGCTGTAGGCTTTAGCACACAACTTAAAGAGGCTGTGCTGCTACGGGTGGAGAGCGCCAAAGGACTAGGAGACTACTTAGAGCTTCACATAGTAAGTGGGGATGGGCATGGGGATGGGGTCAGCTCTATCAGTGCTTGGGAATATGATAAGATGATGGGGTATAACCTGTACAAGTAGCTGGAATTCTGTTGAGACAAAGCAAGCTTTGGGGCAAAATACAGACAGTGACCTTTAGGTTTTGATCAATTCCAGGTCCCACTAGTTTTTCTTAGCCATCTTCTGGTTACTGTCACTATTTGCTTTTACCACAGCTTCCAGAACTTTCAGAATGCCTCCATCGTGTGCCTCCAAGATATTGCCAAAACCAGTACTTGAGGGACTGCTGTTCAGCTGAGCAAGTCTGGCCAAGTTAGCCACATGTACAAAAATACTCCAAAATGTCACAGACTTATCAACCCAAAAGTAGACAGTTACAAGTATCTATGTTTGGCTTTGCTGGCTTGTTATCATGTCTGTCCATATGCCATCTAAACTGGGGTTCATGTAAAAGAGATATCAGTGTAAAACA
Source organism: Hemibagrus guttatus (assembly GCA_033459395.1). NCBI lineage: Eukaryota > Metazoa > Chordata > Actinopteri > Siluriformes > Bagridae > Hemibagrus > Hemibagrus guttatus. Next base: position 5,542,211 of record JAUCMX010000029.1, on the reverse strand, counting down.
AATGTGCATTGTTCGAGACCAGCCTTTACCACTGTTTTTACATTAGCTATGCGACACAAAATAAGTTCATTGGACTGAGTCCATCATTTCACTGTGTCAAGTGTCAAGAAGTATAGTTATAATACCCTTTTAACAAGAACTGAAAGGTTTGCCTATAGTTGAAATCAAATCGTTTTGTGTGCACTGGTAGCCACTTCACCCTCAATTTTTCAAAAGACTGACCTTCAACAGTAGCCTTACAATGCAGATAGCTTGGGATAAACCAAATGATAGGATTACTACTTATGGTCAATGATTTGTAAAGTGATTTATGTGGAAGTAATCAAGGGCCAATCTAGTTTTTGTCTGGTTTCTGGACTGCTCCTGTGAGGAAATCAGTTTTTTCTTGGTGAATAAGTGTGTCAAAAGTGGAGATGTCTTTCTGGAGCTCCATAAATAACCAAATGAATGAATGGTTAGAAAGATGGTTAGTGAGATGGAAGCAGTGAATAATTATTAAAGGCTGGTGGTGGTAAGATCTCCTATTGTACATCTTTCCTTAACATCTGAGTTAAGTGTAAGTGTGTCAGGAAGAACAGGGAATAGAGAAAAGGTTGAGTGACTGCTCGCAATATTTTATATGCTAAAGCGGTTCTAGGGTCAGAATCCATGTGAGAATGGAAAAAGAGCCATGAAAGGAAATAATGAGTTAGCGTTCATGACCTTCCTCATTATGATTTGAATATGCTATTGAGAAATTTGGAGTATTCCATTGAGACTGAAGAGAAGACAGAGCCATAGGTCCGAATATGAAGAGGGCAATGGTGGAAAGTAACAGAATATTGATTTTCCTGCTGGCTGTAGTGGAAGCCTCCTACACTCTCAGTCAAACACCATCTGCTTTTGCATGCTATGAGTCTGCTTTTATCTGGCAGTGATTGCAATAGGTCATTAAAACACTTGTGGGTCTTTAAATATATATTGATGGCACCTGCAGATGCCAGTTGACCTTCTGTCCTTCTCCCAGAGTGCGAATTTATTTCAGTAGAAGACTTTTTTCAATGATTAACTCTGATTTAACCATAGCATGTGGTGCAAAATCATTGTAAATGTTCTGAGCAGCCAAAGTGCTAGCTTGCACTTTAGACCCTTCAATAAAAGCATCTGTTTCTCTCTAAGTGCTCTGAGGCATCTTGGAGGATATTAGGAATGCTCTATCTGTGGGTCAGTGTCAGGGTCAAACATGTTACCATTGCTCACAGCAACTTACAGTCTAAACAGATTGAGGTCTGGCTAAGAGTACAAACATTGGGGAAAGAAATAGAGAAAGGTGAGAAGACCAGCATAAATCAGAATATAGGTAAAGGTATGGGTGTAGCACCATTTTCTGCCAAAAATGGATGATGGCTAAAAAGAGCTTTGGAAGACGTATCGACTAATATATATCATGTATAGCACCTAAATGGGTTCTTTTTCAGTTTTCTTAATATTTTGGGTTTCTTTGAGGTTCTACTTGGAGATTTCAATTATGTAGACATGTAACATTCCAAGTACTAGGGTGGTGCAACTTCTCTGATTAAAATTCTGAGCTTGGGTTGTCATCTATATGGAATTTCATATGTTTTTCTTGTGGCTTTCCTCAAGGTTCTCGATTTTCCTCACATATCCCAATAACATGCTGTTAGGTAAATTGTCTCTAGGTGTGAACATGTCTTCATTGGGCCCTACAACTGCATCCAATTCAGGACATACTGTATTTCCCCCTTACACACAGGTTTCCCGGGATTGTCTCCAGATCCAGTTTTTGCTTTATTGTAGATCACCTGTGTGAGAAAACAGAATCTGCTCACCATCTATGCCCCCCAACCCCCCCAAAAAATCAATATCTTCTTCATTCCACTGCTACAGAAGTTGAAATCTTAGTGGGAATTTCCACTGGGTATTGCAGTATGCTGCGTTGACTTTTCTTTTTCATCACTGCTAAGTCATTAAACCAGTTTGCCATCTTCTATCTGCCATCATAATGTTAACACAGCACAAGACAGATGATGATAATGGTGTGTCATGGAAAGCACACAGCAGCCATTCTCTCCACCACCAGACCCAGCATAATATTCCGTTTTATTAAGCACACATCCCACCTCTGTCAATCCTCTCCCCTCCCTGACAGCTCTGTGTATCACACAATATTTCTCACCCCATTTATCTTTCTCTTTCCATTTCTATCCCTCATTCAGCTGCACTTTGCAATGCTCTCTGCCATAACTGACTGAACAGTACAGAGCATTAAGACCATCTAAGCTGCATTAATTACAGACACTTCAGATTTGTTGGAAGCTCAGGATTTCAGATTATCAGACGATATAGTGCACATACAGTTATGAGTTCAAATCTAAGAAGTACCAAAGTGCAACTGCTGGGCTCTTGGACATGGATTAGATTCTGCTTCTTTCGAATGGTACCATCTCAAACAGCACTGGTTCCTTGTTTTCTGCTTTTCACACTGTCTTTTCTTAAGCATATCCCTCCTTCACTTTTATTCATCTTGATGCAGGCTTGGAGCTGTATTTCCGGCTCACATTTGTACACTGGCAGATTAATTATGCATATAGAAATGTGATTAGATATGCAGTAGAAGGGGGGTGAAATGAGGCCTTTAGATCAACACACTCTCTGAGATAAGGTGCTTAGATAAAGCCTGATAGCACCACTGATAAAGCTGCCAGGAAACTGATTTATTCTCTGTAGTAGTAGTGTGTGTGTGTGTGTGTGTGTGTGTGTGTGTGTGTGTGTGTGTGTGTGTGTGTGTGTGTGTGTGTGTGCGCGCTTCAGGATATAAATGAATAAGTAAGCCATATGTGGGGATTTTGTGTGTGTGTGTTGTGAAAGAGAGAGAGAGAGAGAGAGAGAGAGAGAGAGAGAGAGAGAGAGAGAGAGAGAGAGAGAGAGAGACGTAATGTGTATTTTCTTGCTCTGATAAATACCCTTTGATCAGAGGCACTGGTGTGTACGGGCCAGCAGGTGGCCACAACAGGCTTATTGATTAATGTTTTCTCTATCTGGAATAGAGGGCCAGAGTAATTAATTTTTCTCTGCTGCATCAAAGGAGGCCCTCTCATGCCTCAGGTCTCTTTTTCCTACCACACACACTCACACACATACACATACACACTGTTACTATGTTTGTGGGTATTTCGTTTGACATAAATGTAGCTAAATACGGGAATGGCTAAACGTTAACATAACCATCTTACTCCTGAACTTTTTATTAAACCTCTTTAACATTAATGCTGATCATTTCAATCATTTCAACCTCACTAACCCTCACCTTAATCGCTGCAGCTCTATCTAATACTGTACATTTTGTACAGTTTGCCGGCCACAGACTCCAGGATCTTGAAGCCGAAGTCTCATTGGATATTCACATTGTACAATATAGTGGCATAGTCGCTTATCTTTTCAGCGCTAGCAATGGTTGGGAAAGCTTTCATGGCATCATTTCTGTTAAAATTATTTGGGTATGCTCTTAATAACATTAATTAACCCTATTTTTAGTAACCCCAAATCTAACCTCTGTAACAGTGAGTAACCTTAATCTTATTACCCCAGTATAACCTCAGTAATCTTAGCAGCCTTAACCATAATTGCATTACTCAGTACTTTCAACGGGGGGGCACGGTGGCTTAGTGGTTAGCACGTTTGCCTCACACCTCCACGGTTGGGGGTTCGATTCCCGCCTCCGCCGTGTGTGTGGAGTTTGCATGTTCTCCCCGTGCCTCGGGGGTTTCCTCCGGGTACTCCGATTTCCTCCCCCAATCCAAAGACATGCATGGTAGGTTGATTGGCATCCCCGTGACCCAAGAATAGATCGGATAACCGGTAGACAATGAATGAGTACTTTCAACATTACTTTTTATACTCCTACAATCTTCTGCTAATTGTTCTTTATGTTGTACTTTGTTTTTCTATGTAGCTTTTTATCTTTTTTTATTCAGCTCCATTATTATCCTGGAGAAACCTTGTTTCATTGCACTGTGCACTGCACCAGCTATATATGGTTAAAAAAACCATCTTGACTTGACTTAAGTAATAACTTTTTACTTTTACTCAAGGATTCTTTGGATAGTTAATGGCAGTTTGCTTGCTCGAATAGCTAATGGTTCTATTTGGAACACTTTCTGAAGTGTTCAATACCATTTTATTGTTATAGTAATATAGCAGTTTTTGGAAACATCTGTGTCGTAGACCTTCAAAATGTAAGTATATGGCTTATTGATAGTAGATTATTCCTGTATCTTGGGAAAAGAGAAACTATGCTTGTTGGATAAAAAATGAAAGTAAGCAAGTAATCAGAATTAAATGTGAAATATTAGTTTTTTTAAATGACAAACCGGAACAACTATAATATGATCCAAATAAAAAGAGAAGCTTTCTTCAATTAAATGTACCTATTATGTCTGAATTGCCCATTATCTATGGATGAGGATTCATGTCATAGTCCTATAGTCCCCAAAATACATCAGCCATCAGCATCCAGCTGTTGAAGTCAGCCCAAACCAACTGGATACTTCTCGTGTTTATCCACTCTCAGGCTGTTTTGATGTCCTACAAAACATCAAGAATGTGGTTTCCAGTTTCCAGAAATAGAGAAACAAAATTCCTTTCCAATTTTTGATAAAACAAAGTACAAAAATACAGCAGCTCTAACTTCGCTCAGCCAAACCGCTGAGATGCCATCGAAGTTTACGGCTAAGAAATATCGTCTGGTCATTTAGCAGCAGGTTCGGAGGTGCCTTGGTAAAACTCTGCTTGTCTGAGTGGTACTAAAATGTCTTCATTGGGCTTGAAGGCCCAGTTGGCTGAGCTAAGCGGCAATCTGCCAGACCTGTCAGAGCTACAATGAGTGTCTACAAACCACACTTTCTCACTGAGTCTTATATTGCTCCAGATAGACATAAATTTCCCGGTTATGAAGGAAAATGTTTAAAAAAAAAAAAACACTGCTGAAAAGGTGAATGAACCATTTGTCTTTTTTCCACTTTTGCTTCTGTGTGGAGCAGTTTGTGGTGTGATTTGGTGTTCGTGGATCATCTCTACTCCTCTGTAATTTAGTGGCACCGTTCTGCATAAATAGCCCAGCTTTGTTGGAGCAGAACACTGTCATTGAGAGATAGATGGGTTCAGCACCCAGTTCCTGGCCCAGCCTGGCCGCTTGCTCCCGGACACTTGGTTATTTATTACAACAAGGTGTGTGTTTACACACATTTGTCTAGATATGCTCTAGAAACATCTCCAGCCTTGTGCACACACCATCATGCTTTAAGCATCATTATTCACTCTGTTCCATTTATATTCTTTTAGCGTGAAACACATTAAGAATATTTACAGCTAACAAGATATGCTTATTTCTCATAATCATACGGTTGTTGTTTACTTCTGGGCTGTTGCAACATCTAACGTCAGTTTGTCAGTTCCTGTGAATGAATGGCTGAACATTGTAGTTGAAACGCTCCCATTGGCTCATTGATCACATGGTCAGGCTCAGCTGTGAGACTGCACCCTCAGGAACAGCAGTTTAGTGGGGTTGCTGTGGCATTAAATTGATTGACAGCACATAACAGTATGATTGGCAGACATGCTCCACTCTTTGGCACACAATGCTTTAAAACAGCATTTTTCAACCTGGTCCTTACCCACTAGGTTGTCCTTTTTTATGTAGTTTTTTTTTTTTTTATTATATTAACTTGATTACAGAATATAAAGTCACTCATGGAGTATCCAAAGCGTATTGATTCTCTGGTTTCTGCTAAAAAAAATATATATATGTTTAAATAATAACTAACTAACTAATATTATCTTCTCAGTTCTTTTGAATGGTAGGCTGAATGTCGTGCTTGGAGGATTTCTATTGGATCATCCATCACATGTTCAAGCCCTTTGCTGTTGTCCCCCACAGGAGTGCCAGTTTAGCATGGTTGCTGTGTTGTCAGATTGATTGACAGCACATAACACTCTCATTGGCAGACATTAGAGAACATAATATAGTGAGTAAACAGAATAATGTCTGACTTGTGGGATTATGGTTACACTGAACTTTTGGCTCATTGTTTTAAAAAATAAAGGGTTGTAGTAAGGGGTTGTCCTCATTTGGGAAGGAATGCATTGTGGACTGGTCAACAGATAATGCTTGATTCTTATGAAAATAACAAGGAAATTCTGATGGACTGGGGTTCCACTTTATGCCCAATGTTCCAGGGACAGGCTCCAAATCCACCAGGACCCATGATCCATCCTAGTAATTAGCAAAAGCAATGAGAGCTCACTCTTGTTTCCAAACTGTATGGTTGTCGACTGGAAAAGCTACCAATAGGAAGGTGGCATAGTATGACATGACTCACAGGAAATCTACAAATATAGCAGTACAATACCGAAATGTACGCTAAACATGCTAATGGACAGCAAGACATCTTTTATTACCTCAAGATTTTTTCTGTTTATGAAACATTAACATAGTAATTCTCTTTAATCACAGATCTGTCTTTAGAAGATCTTCATTGTATAATCTGAAATAATCTGTTATAGAATACAGGCAGGATCCTTTTTCTCAGGATCATCTCATAAAGTGTGACAAGTAATAATCTTAAATCACAGAGTGTAAAATCTGATTTATTCCTCTTTTCAGCTTCCTTTTTTTTGCCTCTTCCTTTTTCACAAATTGCATCTTTCCATTTGTCTTTGTCTTGTCCATTTCTCTACCTTAATCTCTACTTGGGTAAATCTCTCAGTCTTTATCTGTCAGTGTCTCCTTGTGCCTTATTTCACTGATATGAACGATTGAGGTTATATATCAGTGAAGAGCAGTGTGGTTCCCTGCACTCTACTCTGATTGGCTTTCACTGTGAGACGTATCACACGGAAAGCCTCAGCAGCCCTCAGACAGCGATGTCCCTGCAAAGCCACAGTACACTTGAAATCTTTTACAGGTTATCAGGTCACTCAGTGAAACAAACATCCTTCAGCCAGTGCAGGTCTGTCAAGCCAAATTCAGAGTATGTGCACTTGTAGATTAGATGGAGTTTGGCAGCATTTGTGTAGGAAGAGATAAGCGTGTGATGAGTGACAGATCCCGCTGATTACCCTTTCAGAAATACCTCATTTTGCAGTCACACACATATAAAGAGATAAAGCAAAACTGGAAACAGAGTGAGAAGAGCTGTGGCATTCACAGGCATTCTCAAATTAAGAATGACAAATAAATATGCTGGGCACTATCATCAAAATCAGGCACTGCTTATTATTGTCCTTTATTTTTGTCCCTTTTTTGATGCCTTTAGAATCACGATGTGAAAAGAACATCTACAATATGAATGTGTGTACTTTAAGATCATCTGTTCAAATAGTTTTGCTGAACCAAATAGTGGGTGGTTAAAGTTGTTTAAGTCCAATTAACAAATCTAGATCAGGAGACAAAATGGAAATTCACAAGTCTATAATCTTTCACTTTTAACCCAAATGTCTTATAGTGTACGACAAAAGCAAAAGAATTGGCTGTTCCGATACTTATGGAGGGATGGATGGAAAAGATGGCAGCTTTTCTTCAAGTGTGTCCTGTGATGTAGCATCAGCAAGCAGTTTGAAATAAAGACACGGTCACTGCCTTTCTTTGAAGAATTGTGTAAGTGTGTGCCTGCCTCCACAGTCCCTGGGTGGTGGCTGTCATGTGATAGGGGCAATCACAGGACCTTTCTGCTGTCTATCACGTTGTCTTGCCTATATTGGTTAGTAAACATGACTTGAAATTGCTAGGACGAATTGAGACGATGACAAAAGAGAAGTAAACAGAAATAAAGAAACAAAGCAGAGGCATACTTCAAAAGGAGAAAAAGAACCACTGAAGAGAAGAGGTCAAGATGTTAAACTCTGCTCCGGTTGTCCAGAGAGAAGCCCTCTGTACACCAACGATCTATTTATGCAGTACAGGGGCCTCAGGGATGCATCCTCCTATCAATTCCTGCCCCAACACACACACACACACACACACATTCTCGCTCTCTCTCTCTGTCTCTCTTTAACTGTCCCACTACTTCACTACTTTCCTTTAGTAAAAGCACATAAAGCTCTGAACCCCTTCCTACACGCTACCCGATCTGCATAATCTCCCTCCCTTATTTTCTAAAATCCTGTTCACATAAACCGACTCTGAGCACATCTGTAATTTCAAAGTCTGTCATTGTTGTTGGTCAAGAGTTGTGAGCTCAAATTCATCCTTTTGCTGTTAGAAAACAAAAAACACTTTCCTATTCAGGTCCAAGTGCACTTATATTCAATGAAAGGGTAAGGAAGAAAATAATATCCTTTCTACACTGGACTGGTTAGCCCTCAAATTGATATATTGATGTTTCATCTGAAGGCATTCATCTGAAGGTGCAATAGAGAAAAATGGTGACACTTTTGGCACATAGTTTAGACCTACAATAAAACATAAAGATTTTGAAAAAGCTACAGTGGTTTGAAAAAGTGTTGGCCCCCCTTCCTGATTTCTTATTTTTTTGCATGTTTGTCACACTTTAATGTTTCAGATAATCAAACACATTTAAATATTAGTCAAAGATAACACAAGTAAACACATCATGCAGTTTTTAAATGAAGGTTTTTATTATTAAGGGAAAACAAGATCCAAAACTACATGGCCCTGTGTGAAAAAGTGTTTGCCCCCTAAGCCTAATAACTGGTTGGACCACCCTTAGCAGCAACAACTGCAATCAAGTGTTTTCCATAACTTGCAATGAGTCTGTGGAGGAATTTTGGCCCACTCATCTTTGCAGAATTGTTGTAATTCAGCCACATTGGAGGGTTTTCGAGCATGAACCACCTTTTTAAGGTCATGCCACAGCATCTCAATCGGATGGAGGTCAGGACTTTGACTAGGCCACTCCAAAGTCTTCATTTTGTTTTTCTTCAGCCATTCAGAGGTGGACTTGCTGGTGTGTTTTGGATCATTGTCCTGCTGCAGAACCCAAGTTCTCTTTAGCTTGAGGTCACAAACAGATGGCCAGGGCATTCTCCTTCAGGATTTTTTGGTAGACAGCAGAATTCATGGTTCCAGTTTATCACAGCAAGTCTTCCAGGTCCTGAAGCAGTAAAACAGCCCCAGACCATCACACTACCACCACCATATTTTACTGTTGGTATGATGATCTTTCTCTGAAATGCAGTGTTACTTTTACTCCAGACGTAATGGGACACAGACCTTCCAAAAAGTTCAATTTTTGTCTCATCCATGGAGTATTTTCCCAAAAGTCAAGATGTTTTCTGGCAAAACTGAGACGAGCCTTTATGTTCTTTTTGCTCAGCAGCGGTTTTCGTCTTGGAACTCTGCCACGCAAACCATTTTTGCCCAGTCTCTTTCTTATGGTGGAGTCATGAACACTCACCTTAACTGAGGCAAGTGAGGCCTGCAGTTCTTTGGATGTTGTTGTGGGATCTTTTGTGACCTCCTGGATGAGTTGTCGCTGTGCTCTTGGTGTAATTTTGCTCAGCCGGCCACTCCTGGGAAGGTTCTCCACTGTTCCATCTTTTCGCCATTTGTAGATAATGGCTCTCACTGTGGTTCGCGGCAGTCCCAAAGCTTTAGAAATGGCTTTATAACCTTTTCCAGACTGATAGATCAGAAAGTATGTGACATCAAACTGAAGCGAACTTGGGTTCTGCAGCAGGACAATGATCCAAAACACACCAGCAAGTCCACCTCTGAATGGCTGAAGAAAAACAAAATGAAGACTTTGGCGTGGCCTAGTCAAAGTCCTGACCTCAATCCGATTGAGATGCTGTGGCATGACCTTAAAATGGTGGTTCATGCTCGAAAACCCTCCAATGTGGCTGAATTACAACAATTCTGCAAAGATGAGTGGGCCAAAATTCCTCCACAGCGCTGTAACAGACTCATTGCAAGTTATGGAAAACGCTTGATTGCAGTTGTTGCTGCTAAGGGTGGCCCAACCAGTTATTAGGCTTGGGGGGCAAATACTTTTTCACACAGGGCCATGTAGTTTTGGATTTTGTTTTCCCTTAATAATAAAAACCTTCATTTAAAAACTGCATGATGTGTTTACTCGTGTTATCTTTGACTAATATTTAAATGTGTTTGATTATCTGAAATATTAAAGTGTGACAAACATGCAAAAAAATAAGAAATCATTTTCACACCACTGTATAAAGTAAATGGAATAAAATAGGCTCTTTAAACACTTTTCTTTCTTTAGCTACTTCTATTTGTATTAACCTGATTGAAGTATTGGCTTATTTTTATGATAGGGATGCTTTTCTGGTAATTAAGCCAATATTATAGAAAGGTACACTACTGCATGATTTGTGCATGACAAAATTGATTTTTTTAGTGGACAACATTTACATTTCTAGCATTTAACAGACAGTTTATCTCATTTTATACAATTGAGGGTTAAGGGCTTTGCTCAGGGGCCCAAATGTGACAGCTTGATGTACCTGGGATTTGAACTCACAACCTTCTAAGCACTAGTCCAACACCTTAACCAACTGATTACCAAATAAACCCCCACCACCCATCATCATCATCACCATGCAGTCTATCAGTGAAAAACATGTCATGCGATTATACAGAGTGAAATGCCCCCTAGATTTGAGCTTTGTTTGGCCAGATATTGAGAAGGAGCGCATGAAAAACACTCATGGCTGTTGTGAATGCAACCTCTGCTCCTAATGCTGCATCACATCATCAGGTTTGAATCTGCAGTCTCCTGACAATAGTGCCAACCACTTGGGGCCCTGTTTGTCCTGGATTTTATTTCAATTTGGGACAGCAAAACGGTTATTAGATGATTTGGGGTGGCTGATTTTGAAATGCTCTGGGTTAAGGATCGGGGTTCAAGCACCACCAAACTGTGCTGTAATGTATTTGTGACAAATAAAGGCTATTATTCTTCTAATAATCAACAGAGCACAGCTAAGATCCGAATATGGGTGAAAAGAAAACTAGTCGAGGTAAATGGAAGGTAATCCTTAGGAAGTACAGCATCAGTACCATCACACAGCTTGAAACTTTGCTCATTAAATCTAAATCCATCTTCTTTTAAAAGTTTAAACTTTGCAAATAGCTAGGGAATAACAACTTGCCCTTTACCCTCCGTCTAACTCGAGGGCTGAAGCTGAGTCAGACTTTACACACACACAAACACACACACACACACACACACACATTTTGAGTCTGCGCCTATGTTGTAACATCTAACAAAGCCGGAGAGAGCAGGATAGATTATGCCTGCAGAAAAAGTGACTTTAAAGGATCTTTTAGGCGGAGGCAGATGGATGAATGACTCAGACAAGGGAGTTGAGAATGTCATCCTGCGCAAGCTTCCGCTACAAACTTCAGCTCAGCCTATACTACCTGAAACTCAGAGTCGGCTAACAAACGGTTCACATCTTCATACAGCTCAGAGAGCTGGATCTAAGCAGGAGGAAAGAGTGTTTGCTGGAAACTATCCCAGAGCTATTGGCAAAGGCTTCGCTTCTATTTGATTAAAACAAATGGAATTAGCTTTCCCCTGGTACTGTTTTCAGCACTAAGCCAGACCGAGGGGATCAGGCTACGGTGCTTTGTTTGAATTTTAAAATGCAGAAACCAGAGTAAATAGGAATGGAAGGTCAAGAAACACAAACTGCTCAGAATTACAACAAGGGCTATCTGGAAAGTTCATTCTTATCAGGCAAATTTGTTTGCACGATGCGTTTTCACGGTCTGCCTTCGCTTATCAATGGGATCATACAATCTGGGTTACCTCTTTTTTAAGGCTTATATAACTATGAAAATGAATAGAAACTAATTAATTCATCTTGAGGAATCAGTTTATCCTGGTCAGGGTCACACCGTGCCAGGAGCTTATTCTGGAAACAGCGGATATAAGGAATATTCTATAACACACATTCCACCTCCAGGGATATTTTTGTATAAAATACAAATCAACGGAGCCAGATAATGGAGCCATATCATATACATACTAAAATATGGTTTTTCTTTACTGCTACTGAGACACAGCTTGACACATGAAGCCTATTAATTTTTTCACTCATTCAAACTCATAGTTCCTGTAAGAAATGAAAGTGAGGCTTATTTCACTGGTGCCAATGAATCTGATTAAACACGTCGAATTAAGATTTGGATTTGTGCAAAGCTTTTCGTAGGATTAAAGGTTATCCTCACAATACGCATCCTGGCCACTCTAACAAGCTAAATGATTCTGCGTCAGCCTGTAAGGACTGATTAGGACCCACTAATGGTGGGGTTGTGTACGAATCGAGATGAAAGGGCTAAAAATGAGCACATCATGACAGACACCTCTTGCACTAGTATAATGTCAGTCAAAGCTTAGATTCTTTTAACCAGTCAGTTAAATGACTGAATATTTTTAATAATAAAGAATGATTGAAGAATGTTGTAAGTGAACATGTCAGCGTTAAAAACAGCCTTATTTGGATTTAAAAGGAAGCGAGAGGAAGACAGAGAGAAGGGTTTTATTCGAGCAATTTATAAACCCTTATTCAGATCAGGTAGTGGAAGGTCAAAAGCAATCTGCCCATTTCTACCTAGCTCTGCCATTAAATTTGGCAATTATACTCCTCTGAACGTCAGGAATGAGAAATAAGCTGGGTCAAAGCCCGGTTAAAACGAAGTTTGTGCCGCTCTCGTGGAGTGCGTTCGGATTTCCGACGTGTGTCCGCCGAGATAAGGGGCCAAACGAGGGCTTAATCTCAGTTTCCGTAAAGTGCTAGCGTGGGTGTAACGGCATGTGGAGCGAGCACCAAGTGCTCTGAAGGGGGTCCCAAAAAGGTGGAGGAAATGAAATATTCAGCACTCAATGCCAGAACTTAGTTCATGCTCTTTCGGAACAAACACACAAATTGTCCAATTGATTAGTGACCCTTTTCAAACAAATGACAAATTTCACTCCTCCAGCCCACCTGTTACGTTAATGATTGCTTTGCTTAATCTGTAGCGTTTAATACTGCAATTACGTTTATTGCGGAGGTGTGGCGTAGGAGATTCCTGCCACTGATTTTATTAATCCCTGAAAAGCTGTTGAATATGCATGCCGGAACACAGAGAAGAAGCTCTCCTCCTTCTCCTAAATCGCTGAGCGCCTGATTTCAGGAAATGAGCAGCAGAATACAAATGACATTAAAAAGAAAGAAAAAGAAAAACCAAGTTGTAAACTTTTGAACTTAGATTTTAAATAGCTAATAGGAAAATATGGGCAAAGTTCTTATGTCGTGAGGTCTCAGGAAAATGGGTAGACCTGCTGCACTTGTGCAGAAGCATCAATTTTGCATTGTGTACATTGTTGTTGGTTTTTAGGAACGAGTACATCAGAGGGACAGCTCATGTTGGACGTTTGGGGGACAAAGTTAGGGAGGCCAGATTAAGATGGTTTGGACATGTTCAGAGGAGGGAGAGTGAGTATATTGGTAGGAGAATGTTGGACATGGAGCTGCCAGGCAGGAGGCAAAGAGGAAGGCCAAAGAGGAGGTATATGGATGTAATTAATGAGGATATGAAGCTAGTGGGTGCAAGAGTTGAGGATGCAGAAGATAGGGATAGGTGGAGAGAGATGATTCGCTGTGGCGACCCCTGAAGGGAGAAGCCGAAAGAAGAAGAAGAAGTACATTGTTGTTGGTTTGAAATATACACAAATACAAAAACAATAAATCTGACCTATCTCTCACCTTGTGGATATCTTTCTCCCTAAACACACACTCAAAATCCTTGGCTGTCTAAACACAATTTCCAGCACTCAAGTGAGCCGTGCACACATACGCGTGCCTTCGGGTAACTTATAGAAGCCAGTCCACCTACTTACTTAGTGTCGAGAGACGAGAGGAAACCAGAGAACCCGAAAGACACCCAGACAGACGCCAGACCCTGAAAACTGGGGACGGCGGAAGCTGTGAGGTGACGGGTTATCCCTTGCGACACCATGCTGCATTGGAACCATAGAGCAAACAGTTTTAAAATTGTTTTGAACTGTTAAGCATAACCCTTTCTGAAGAGTAAAACTTTGGTATTGGTATGTGGATCTCACAATTTGGGTTTTAAGAGTGCTGAACTTTCGTAAGTTAAGGGTTTTAAAGGGACAGTACATCTAGCTCCAGATGCTTTTAGCAATGCTTGGCTTGCTTGCCTTGGTCAACCCATACACTACAGAGAAAAAAATTCTCAAAGTTTTACCCTTTTTTCTTTTTGCATTAAAATGCCATAACGAAACAAGTCAATTACTACAGAATCTTCCATAAAAGCACCATGCAGGAAGGTCCCTTGCTCCAGAACAAGCACCATTTCCCCAAGGATCATAAAACTTTGCTTAATTAACATGGCATCCGTTCCATGAGGAAGATGTTCGAAGGCAAATAGTGAGGAATTTGCGGCTCAGCCAGAATACATTTGACTAGGCAAGGATGAGAGAGCAGGGATTAAATCACACAAGCCAGAGAAGACCGCCAGCTCAAGGCCCAATGTGAAGATAAGGAAGGGAGGCATTCATTACAGCTGATAGAAAGCAGATCTAGTGCCAGGGAACAGTGGTATCTGCAGCAGGGTCCTGCAGACAGAACAGATAATCAGAGATGGAACTACAGGAAGGAAAACAAACCCTCACAAATACAAACCCAGAGAGAAATGTCATGGTTTGATTTAGTTCTGTTCTGGTATAGTGGAAGTCTAGAGGAGGTAGTGTGTATTCTTTCAGTCATAAGATTTAGAGAATATCAAAATCACCATGAAATTGATAGAGAACCTTTTAAGGAAAAAAACTCCTTTACCGTGTGGCTTGGTGGGTGGATAGATCACTTCTACAAACACTCAGGATTCAGTTTTGTATGTCAGAGTAGTGCATTTTTCTCCCTCTAAAGCAATGTGAATTTGATAGGGGGAACATATTTCCAAAGCACATCCACCAGTGTCTTGCAAACGTACAATAAATATCTCTCTCTTCTTTTGATCTGTTGTCTCATCTTGACAGTTTCCTCCCGGTTCAGTGTTTGCTTGACTCTCATCTGTCACTCTTTCATCACATTCCCTTTTTCAAGGGTAGATTCTGTTCAATTCTCTATTAAAAAACCTGTGAATAAGACGACGCAAATCAAGATGCATACCGAAATCAAGTTTGCATTTCCCAGAGACAAATAAGCTGATTTAGGTAACAGCAGCAGTAATGGGGAAAGATAATTAGCTGCTGTAGAAAATCCAGAGATAACATACAGAACATATTGTCTCACAGTCGTACTGTTCAGTTTTGGAGATTTCTTTGGGACTGAGACCTATATATATGGTCCTGTGTGTGTTGAGTAATTTTACAGATTTTTGCTTGAGGTAAGCCCTGAAGCACTGAGAAAAAAATAAAAATAAAAATAATACACTGGGGGCACAAAAGCTCCCAACGTATTTCCACACAGATTCACCAAGTCTGAGTGGTGTTTTTCGAAAAGGTACAGGCAGCTCGGATTCATCGTCATGGCATGTTTCCTTAAAAATGTAGTTCATGCGAGCTACACACAGTCAATTAGTTCGAGACACTGTATTCTTGCAGCCTAAATTTTGCAATTAAAGTATCTTTAATTTTTACCTGAATCAATGGTATGCACTGGACTGATTTCCAAATCCCACCCTACCGGACCCTGAAGCATTTTGAACTATCCCGCTTCTAGAGACTCTTTTGACCGCTCACACCCATTCACATACACAAGTCTTGACAGATTCTTTCCACTCTCACAGACCCTCTTTACCACTCACTCCCACTGAGATCATTGACCAATCGTACAGACGCTCAAGAATATTCCCGTACACTCCTAGAGACTCCATTGATCAATTTTGCTCGCTTTCACAGAATCTCTTGCCCAGACCCACCCACACACACAGACTAGTCCTGCCCTTCCCTACAGACTCTCTTACGCAGTCACACCCGAGTAGCAAACTTCATACGATGTGTCTTGGCCGACAAAATACTTTTGAAGTAACTTTCTCGGCCAATCAATTGCTTTTCCTGAATTAATTCACAATGTAAATAGCACAATACAATGTACAAGCATACTTTATACATACACCCAAACATCTGTTCATTTCCACTTTTTCAGATCACACATATTGCAGTTCATAGAATTTGTTGGCAAGCAGGACACAATATGAGTCAGAGTGAACAAAGCTAATAAAGAAGACTCAATTATTTCACAATTATACAATTACATACAATTACCACCATTATGAACCTAATCAAATCCAAAGGGCTCTGCTCGCTGCTCACACAGTTCAATAATCCAATATGCACAATTAATTAACAGACTCCACATTTTCTTGCGATGCCACATGCAATCGATGTGGGTTTTATGCACTTCACTGGCATGCATTAGGCCATTTGTTTAAAGTCCAATAATCAACAGCATCAGCCATCCTCTTGTAACGTAGTGGTTAGTGCCATGGGCTCTGGTGCGTGAGATACCTAGATCAAGGCCAGTTCACTTTACTATAGCTTTATAGTCCTGGTAGCTCATGTGGTTGAGCATTGCCTCTAAGTGCAGAGGTTGCAGGTTCAATCCCCACGTCAGGATGCACAGAATTTGTGTGTGGATGGTTCAGGAGCTTTGGATTCACCCTCAGTGGGGTTCGGCTGGAGTAGGTGGGGTAGGAGCAGCAGGAGGCCAGGGAGCGGCTCCTACCCCACCTCCAGCCTTACCCTTACTACTTCCTGGCACAATCACCTAGGCACAAATCATAGCATTCTGGATAGGGTTTTGATCCTGTAACCTCTGGAGCCAGAGGCAATGCTCATCCACATGAGCCATCAGAACACTTGCTTGCAAGCTGCTTGATAGACCTTTTCATCTTTATCTTATTAGCTCTGCCCTAAAGTTAAAAGGCATTGGGACTTGACCCAAGGATCACCAGCTGCAAAGACCATAGCACTAACCACTACACCAACACAAGATACAGGAAAGAGTTGGACATTTAATAAACAGCACAAACTGAGCCAGTGAAGTGTTAAAAGCTGAAACAGAGACACCGATACTCCAGAGATCATGGCACTAATCACTGCCTCAAGGGCCAGATGGCACTGTTTTATTGATACTTTTTCCTAGAGTAATTCTAAATGCTTTAGAAGTTGATGCTAAAGGGAAAACAGTTGGACTTGAACCCACAACCTCAAGTTCTACATGCCACAGTTCTCAACCCAACTCTAATCACTATGCTGTGTCTGCTTATTAGATGTTTAACTAAATAAACATCTGGACGTTCTTCAGAATAGTGTTTAAGGCTCAGGTACTATGCACCAGACTTGATCCAGGAACTTAAACATGACAAGCCAAGGCACTAACCACTACACCATTGCAGGAGAGATCAAAGATGTTGCTTATTGGACTTTTGTCCTGATAAATGGCTTGAAGTGAGCCTGTGAGGTGTTCGACGCTACAATAAAGACACCCAGTCTTGAACCAGAGACCTCACGCACAAGAAACTACAGCACTAACCATTAAACTACCAAAGGACAAGCTGCAGATGCTTATTAGATGTTTATCTAAATAAACAGCTGAATGTACACCAGCAATATGTTTAAAGCTGCAGTATAGAGATCTAGGCTTGAGCCAATCACCACATGCACCAAAGACCAGAGTTTTACCCACTACATCGTCACAGAATGAAATGTAATTGATTTTGAACTATTGACTAAATAAAGAGCTCAAAGGGTGACAGCAAAGCTCTTAGAGCTAACACAAAGATACCGGCATTCAAGCCAAAGAGTTCACACACCCTAATCTATGGCACTAACCACAAGACCAAGGCAAGGTCGTTATTTCATATTGGACTTTGGTCCTAATGAATGGCTTAAATAGCGCGTGTTCTAAACTAATGTAAAGACACCTGGCCTTGAACCAGCACTTTTACACATCAGAAACTATGGCACTAACCACTAAACTACCAAAGGGCATGCATACTACATGTGTATCTAAATAAACAGCTGAACATGCACCAGAAACATGTTTAAAGCTTAATTATAGAGATCTAAATTTGACACAGGGACCCTGGCTTTAACCACTATGCCTGTTCAATGCTAAACTAAAGAGTCCCAGCCTTGAACCAGAGATCTTACACACAAGAAACCCTGGTACTAACCATTACACTAACAAAGGAGAGGAGAAAGATGCCTATTAGATGTCTATTTAAATAAACACAGACAGAAATTGTCTCAATAAAGAGCTCAAAATTTGGCAGCAAAGCCTTTAGAGCTAAAGCAAAAATTTGATCCAAGGATCTCACACACACCATAACCCATGGCACTAACCACAAGCCCATCACGGATGGCTCATATTGGACTTTTGTCCTAATAAATGGCTTAACAAGCACTTGTGCTGTGTAAAACTAAAGTAAAGACACTTTGTCTTGAACCAGAGATCTAACACACTAGAAACTATGGCCCTAACCACTAAACTCCTGAAGGGTAAGCAACAGTGGCTTGTTAGATGTTTATCTAAATAAGCAGCTGAACGTACACATAAAAGGGTGTTTAAAGTTGAAGTACAGAGGCTAAGGTATGATTAAAGGACTTCACAGACCAGAGATTTACCCACTACACCATCACAGAAGATGGAGCTGCTTATTGGACTATTGTCTAAATAAACAGTTCAAAGTGTGGCAGCAAAGCTTTTAGAGCTAAAGTAAAGATACATGGAGTTGATCCAAGTATCTCACACACCATAACCCACAGCTCTAACCACAAGACCAATACAGACATAGGAGAGAGTGGTTTCATATTTGACTTTTGTCCTAATAAATGGCTTAACAAGCGCCAGAGACCTCACATGCCAAAAACTACAGTGCTAACCACTAAACTACCAAAGGCCATGCTGAATATATGTTTATCTAAATAAACAGCTGAATGTGCACCAGAAAAATCTTCAAAGCTGAAGTATAGAGATCTAAATTTGAACCAGAGATCATGACTCTAACCACTATGCCTGTTCAATGCTAAATTAAAGATACCAAGCTTTGTACCAGGGACCTTACACACAAGAGACCCTGGTGCTAACCGCTACACTATTAAAGGAGAGGATAAAGGTTCCTTTTAGATGTCTATCTAAATAAACACGGACGGAAGTTGTCAAAAGCGCTAAAGCAAAGACAATTGTATTTGAGCCAAGGATTTCAAACACCATAACCCATAGCACTTACCACAACACCATGCCATGGCAAAGGATGTTGTTTCATATTGGACTTCTGTCCTAATAAATCACTTAATGCGTGCCTGTGAGTTGATCAAAGCTAAAAACATCGGGCCTTGAACCAGCTACCTCACCTGTCAGAAACTATGAAGCTAACCCCTAAACTTACATTTTTAAAGCTGACATATAGAGATCTAAATTTGACACAGGGATCTATGCCTGTTCAATGCTAAACTAAAGACAGCCAGCCTTGAACCAGAGACCCTGGTACTAAACCATGAAAGTACAGGACAATGTTATTATGAGATGTCTGTCTAAATAAACAGACAGTAATTGTCTAAATAAAGAGCTCAAAGTGTGGCAGCAAAGCAAAGACACACAGATTTGATCTAAGGCTCTCACACACGGCACTAACCACAAGACCATCACAAACTATACAAGGACGTTTCATATTGGACTTTTGTCCTAATAAATGGCTTAACGTGTGCGTACAAGGTGTCAAAAGGAATGTAAAGACACCAGGCTTTGAACCAGAAACCATGGCACTAACCACTAAACTACCAAAGGACAAGCTGGTAAGATGTTTCTCTAAATAAACAGCTGAACGTGCCCCAGAAACACATTCAAAGCTGAAGTATAGCGATATCAATATGACCCAGGGTCCATGGCTCTAACCACTATGCCTGTTCAATGCTAAACTAAAGACATTCACCTTTGAACCAGAGACCCTGGTACTAGCCACTACACTACCAAAGGACAGGACAATGTTGCCTATGAGATGTCTGTTTAAATAAACACAGAAATTGTCTAAATAAAGAGCTTATAGTGTGGCAGCAAAGCTTTTAGAGCTAAAGCAAAGACACTCAGATTTGATCCAAGGATCTCACACACCATAACACACAGCACTAACCACAAGATCATCACAAGTCATAGAAGCTTGTTTCGTATTGGACTTTTGTCCTAATAAATGGCTTAACGCGCGCCTCTGAGGTGTTCAAAACTCAAATGAAGACACCTGGTCTCAAAGCCAAGAGACACAACAGAAACTATGACACTAACCACTAAACTACCACAGGACAAGACTTAGTGGCTTATTAGATGTTTATCTAAATAGGCAGATGAACATACACCAAAAACATGTTGAAAGTTGAAGTGCAGAGATCTAGGCTCAAGCATGGGACCTGAAGGATCAGAGACCAGGGCTTTAGCTGCTACACCATCACAGAACAAGCCGCTGCACCTTATTGGACTATTGTCTAAATAAACATCTCAAAGTTTGGCAGCAAAATGTTTAGAGCTAAAGCAAAGACACTTGGAGATAACCAAAGGATCTCATACACCATAACTCATGGCACTAACCACAAGACTATTGTTTCATATTTGTCCTAATAAATGGCTTAACAAGCACCTGTGAGGGGTTCAAAACAAAAGTAAAGACACTAGGCCTTGAACCCATGAGCTCACCAATCAGAAACTGTGGCACTAACCACTAAACCACAGTGCAGTGGCTTGATAGATGTTTATGTAAATAAAGAACTAGGGGTACACCTAAAATGTGTCTACAGCTAAGGTAGAGCGATTTAGGCTTGCGCCACAGAGCTCATGCATCAGCAACCAAGGTACTAACCACTACGCCACCACAGGACCTATAGGCTATCATTTGACCTATAGGATTCTAAATAACCCGGGACAGCACATACCTACTAACTACTACACCACAGGTTGTAGTTGCTTATTGGGTTATTGTCTAAATAAACAGCTCAAAGCATGCCAGCAAACACTGGATTTGAACCAGGGATTTCACACACTAGAATCCATGTCACTAACCATATTTAAAATTGAAATAATTTCAACCAGACACTTTACACAGCAGCGTCTGTGGCTCTAACCAGTACACCACCACAGAATTAGAGTTGTGGTAATGGTTTAGTTAGGTTTAGGCTCTTCTCTGAGTAACAGGAAGGGAATCTCTTCTGGTTCATGGCCAGCTGTTCATCCAGGTTTGTGTAAATTTGAAGTGTGAGAGTTCATTGCTGAAAGCAAAACCTGTTTGTGGTTCATGGCCACTATTTCAACCAGGGAAACATAACCAGAGCACTATAAAATGCCCTGTGGAGTTTCTGATGGAGTCACAATGAGTTTACTCATTCCAGTGTCATTTCTTAATTAATATACAGTACACATGAATGTGCAGATATGGAGGTGATGTGCTGTGCTGTGCTCAGACATATCACATAAATACTGATCATTTTAAAAGATTTAAGAAGTGTAATGTGACGTGTGACTTAACTGGTGTACATGAACTCGCCTAATAATAATGCTGCAGCTCAGTCCCAAACAGCTCTCTCTCTCTGACTGTGTGTGTTTCAGAATCTCTCAACCAGGTGAGACGGTTGTCATGGTAACAGGGCAGCTGCACAGTAATAAGAGAAAACTAATGCTACATAAATAGGGGGTGTATTTCACCCACTGCTGCTCGGTGCATTTAACTTCCAAATTGTGATCCCATTTTCATGCGATACGTAAAAGAAAATTAAATAAATAAAAAACGTTTAGACTGTAACTGAACATTACAGCAAGCCAGAAGTAAGCTTTCTGACCCGTATCCTTCCAGGCTACAGGTAACAAATCTGAGTCCAATATTTGCTACTCAAATGTGTTTGTGTGCTTCAGGCTATCTTTTCTAAATGTAACTCTCACACTGTAATTCTCTCTGTGGTTATGTGTTTGTACACTTGGCTTTTGACTGACTGTTGCACTTGTGCAATGTGACAGCCCTGCAGTTAAATGCTGAGTGCTCCGATTTCTTTCCAGAAAAGAGAAAGAAAAGAGAAGGAACAGATGCAGAGAGAAGCAAAAAGGGTTTGCACTAGATGTGCTGAGAGAGAGACTGAGAGAGAGACGTTCATTTTTAGTGAGCCATGCATGTGTGCTACTTTCCACCATGTTGTTTTTTTATTGTACTAGGTTTTAGTTTGTGCCCTTTTAGCTTTTAAATTGCGAAGCAACCCTCAGACCCTGTATAAAGACACCCTACTTTTTCTTTCCTTTGAATATAGTGATATTCATTGTTTTTTTTTTCCCCCCAAAAGAGCCTTCCTGCTTTAGACTGGAAAACAACAGTATAGAGTGATGAAATGAAATAAAGTGAAGTCCTTCTGTTGCTACACGTTGTCCAGATGAATCCCTCTCGACCCCACAAGCAGCTTTTTCATTATTGGTTGTCAGATGGGACAGGATGATAGAAAAGTAGTCCTATTGGCTGGGGTCAAGATTCCAATCAAAGGAGGCCAGATACGAAGTAAAGACCCATTTGACACACCGACATGGACACATTTAAAATTCAGGCAGTGCTTTCTAACAATAGGTTAGAAACCCTGGCTCTACATGCTGTACAATTTAATTCCCATATCTACCACGTGTGAGATCATTCCTCACTGTAAACTGATAAATCTGTATTAAGCCCTAAAGTCACCATCTTAAAATAAAAATTGTATTCATAGACAAAGCAGGACCTCAAAAATCTTTTTACAGCAAAAGAATAACAAACCACCACATGAAAAAATTTCATTAACCACAAGTAAAAAGAATTCATTAGTTGAAATCATAACACAGTATATTTGCTATTGTTAAAATATTACAAAATCTATACATGATACTATTCACATTATATACAGTTGTCATGTAGGCTTAAGGAGAGTTGAAGCGGATGCAACAGCAGTAAAAGGCTCTTTACTGAGAAGCAGACAAATCCACAGGTAACTAAAAAACGAACCATGAAGCAGGTAGAGATCGGGCAATCTACAAACAATGATGGCAGAGATACAACAAAACAGTAACAGAACAAGACTCAGAACGGGAGAAGCGAAAAAAATGACAAAAAGGATTAACAGTGAACGCACGCTTAACAAAACCTCTTAAAGTACAAACTGAAAACGGATGAGGCTCATCGGGATTGTAATACAAACGACAAGACACCGGTGGAGACAAGACACGAATCATTCATTCATTGTCTACCGCTTATCCGATCTATTCTCAGGCATCATTGGGCATCAAGGCAGGACACACCCTGGATGGAGTGCCAACTCATCGCAGGGCACACACACACACACACACACACAACAGACAATTTAGAGATGCCAAACAACCTACAATGCATGTTTTTGGACCAGGGGAGGAAACCGGAGTACCCGGAGGAAACCCCCGAGGCACGGGGAGAACATGCAAACTCCACACACACGGCGGAGGCAGGAATCGAACCCCCAACCCTGGAGGTGTGAGGCAAACATGCTAACCACCTTGCCCCCCAACTGTATAATTGCTGTTTGCCATACCTGACATCAAAATTCACAAAAACAGTTGTACAACTGAAGCCTTTTATAATTGTATGTTTGTTTATATCACTTATATCATTAGCAGCTTGTCGGTGTTAGGTCAGCTCTATGAATAACACCCTCAAGTAAAATTCATAAGAATAATCCTTCTAGTAGACAGGAGCTTTTAGGATATAATGTAAGTAGCAGGTTTTGACGGGCAATTAGAGATAATTTCTCTCATCTTCTCTGCAAGCTTTAAAGACCCTCACTGTATCCGTATTTTATTGAGAAATAACAGATCCAGAATGGCCCCCACTGGGCTCTGGCATAGTGAGAATAAAAGATTTCATTTTGATTTAATGAAATTCGCAGTCATTCACGGATCTGCCCGGTTTCTCTAAGCCTATAATCGGCGCTAATCACCGCGCACTCATTCATTTATATATTCATCTTCTGTTCTTTAGAGTTGTATCCTGCACTCTCTGCTTTTCTCATGATGCATCACACGTCTTTTTTTACGCACAAGTTCACTAAGCATATACACATGTGGACAAAATAAAAAAAAAAAAGGAAAAAAAACCCTAACGAAACTGGCCTGGACAAAAATGATAGTATTTTGTTTCCCAACCTTTTGAGACAATCACTGCAATCGAGCAATTTCTCTAACTCTCACTGAGACTTCTGCACCTGTCCACAGGTATTTTGGCCCACTCCTCATGAGCAAACTGCTCCAGCTGTCTCAGGTTTACAGGGTGCCTTCTCCAGACTGCATGTTTCAGCTCTTTCCACACATGTTCAATAGGATTTAGATCAGGGCTCATAGAAGACCACTTCAGAATAATCCAATGTTTTGTTCTTAGCCATTCTTGGGTGATTTTAGCTGTGTGTTTTGGGTTATCATCCTGGAGGACCCATGACTTGCGACTGAGACCAAGCTTTCTGACAGTGGGCAGCACATTTTGCTCCAGAATGCCTTGAGATTTCATTGTACCCTACACAGATTTCAGACACTCTGTGGCAGATACAGCAAAGCAGCCCCAGAACATAACCAAGCCTCCTTCATGTTTCACACTAGATACAGTGTTTTTTTCTTTGTATGCATCATTTTTGCATCTGTGAACATACAGCTGATGTGACTTACCAAAAAGCTCCAGTTTTGTCTCATCTGTCCAAAAGGACATTCTCCCAGAAGCTTTGTGGCTTGTCCTTTGGACAAAGGACTTTTTGTGACCTTGCAAAATATTACCAGGAGTTTCAATGAAAAAAACTACTGGTAATTAATTAGCTTTGCATTCCCCATTTACATTACACAATACTGCCTGTCGCTAGCACTACAATATAACATTAAACACTCAAACATAGCTAAATGTCAAAGAAATGTCATCGAGTTAGCTATAACCTCATTTCATGCTTGACAAACTATACACAGACTATAGAGACTTTAGTTATCCCTGGAGTGATCCAGCACCAGCATCACTGGGAACAAGCCCTGATGATTCCAACAGTTGCTAGTCTTCCTCCATCACCAAACGTTGCTTGGACCCTTAATCGCTGCTTTCAGCTATATTCCTCATCATTACCATATATAGTCATAATTATTCAAGAAAGTCTCAAATGTTTGTTACTAAGTGCTTCACAACACAACATTATCTTTATAAACGGATTAATCAAGCAATGCAGACAAAAACGTTGCCGGAGCTGGAACCATCAGCGTCTCCATGAAATCCAGGATGCGAGTGCACCGTTTTCCCCCGTCATCTGCTTCCCACCTCCTGTGAAAGCATGTGAACATGGAAATGATGAATGCAGATAAAGTGCAAAGTACCTAATAATCTACAGTCTTAGAAACTGCATCCATCGAGTCAAGGCATCCCAAAACAACACGGAATTAATTCATAATAATGATGTGAGGTCCTTTAAACATCAGGTCTTGAAAAAACCCATCGAAATAAGTCTTATTCATTATATAAAAGGCATTTCCTAAAATGAAAGTTTTTTTAAAAAAAAATCTTAAAATAATAAATAAATTGAAGTAACAATTTACCAAGCCAAATTAATGACACAAATGCACGCACTTTTATAATACCCAGTTAAAATGTAATCATATTACAACTCTATGAAAGACTGGCATCCAGCTACTGATTAAAATATAGCTGATTAATATTTCATTTCGAGAAATGCTCAGTGGATAAGGGCATTTGGAGGACCTTTTTGCTGTCAAAGCTACTTACTACATGCCGAGGGTTCTCAAAAGCTTATCATTATGGTAATATTGATACTAAATGCCTCTCCTTGTGTGGGGCTCACCTCATTAGGTGCAGTTGGAATAATGTGCTTGGGCTTCATGAAATCTTTTGGATGTGAACTTAATCACTGAAAACTGGGAGATAAAATAGATTCATTTACCGACATGAAAGTTGCTCCTCTTCTTTCCTATCCGTTCTCCTAGTTTTCAAAAAATTCAATACCATGATGTCCCAGCACACACACACACACACACACACACACACACACACAGAGAAGCTAGCAAGGGAGGCAAGATCATTATAAAAATCATTCCAAGTAGAAAAACTCTTTGAAAAATGTCAGTAAATGGGGTCAGATATGCATGTATAATTTAGCTCAGCAGTCTGGGAGGAACGGAAATATTGCAATATTCACAGCAGTAAGAAAGGAAACTAAAATCACTCATAATGGGCATAACCTTTTTGACCAAAAACTTCCAAATCCTAGACAGAGACTTTCAGATGTTCACCTAAGCTCTAGATATCAACCAAGTTTCAAAACACTGGCTAGGTATGCCTTTTAGGTCAAGAAATGGTTTAAGATCATGTTCCTGTATACGTACTATATATAAAATGTTTTATTTTAACACCTGCTCTTTTTTTTTTTTTTTTAATTCTTACATAAGTAAGGAATAAAAACACTTGGTTGTGTGTGTAATGGGAAAATAATCTACAATGCAGTAAGATGATTGTTGTCCTGCAATACCACAGCGAGAGAAAGAAAGAAAGAAAGAAAGAAAGAAAGAGAGAGAGAGAGAGAGAGAGAGAGAGAGAGAGAGAGAGAGAGAGAGAGAGAGAGAAAGAAAGAAAGAAAGAAAGAAAAAAAGAAGATGAAATTGCCAAGAAATGAGAAAGACTATTTTCAGATGGTAAAAATTGTAATATTATAAAATTAATAAAACTGTAATATTTATACAGAAAGAGTGACATGGTTGCTGATATTTTGCAGCATTGAGAAAAAAAAGTGAAAACATTGCAATATTTCAATAATAGTCATATTACTACTTCAAAATTGTACTTGCATATTAGAGCAAGAGTTTAAATGAGGGACATATTGCACATTTTTTCTGGAAATATCAAATATGACTGATTTGTCTTGTTTCTCGAAACATTATGACCGACAGTTACAAAAATCTCACACTGGAGACTTCTTCCATAAATGCAAAGTAAACGTCTTCAAACTGAAAAGATCAGCGCAGAGTATGCGGTCTTAGATAATGAGCCAGACCAGTTCCTGTACAATGACAGATTCTGATTTAAAGTATACACCGACACTGTGCTAGCTAAAGCAAAGCTGCTGTATCCGAGATATGCTGTGAATGGTGTGTAGTACAATGTTGCCCAACGTGTCGGTTGCGTTATTTAACCTCTACTTATAGACCCTTTAAAAACACATGGCAATATCCTTACTTTACAATGGCTTCAATAATTAGACTCTAATTAGAGCCTCCTACGCTGGCTTCAGGCATCAGGAGCTTTAATTAACAGAGAGGTGATCACAGTGCGGCACATCGCTTTCCCAACCCACCTGCCAAAGGGACCGGGGGATTGAGAAGTGCGAGGGAGAGAAGAGAACGGAGTGAAAGGCAGGGAAAGCGAGACAGATGGAGAAGGGGAGGTCGAGGAATAGAAGAATGAAAGGTGGGACACGATGCGTTTTATGTACTACAGCTGTCCGTAGAGCTTTATGTTAATGAATGAAAACTTTCTTTCCATTTCTTGTGGAACGTGTGATATCAGAGGACAATGAAACCCTCAGATTAAAATTCACATTCAACAGCGCTCTTGATGCTTGATGGTAAGCGGCAGATGAGCGATAATTTAATCACAGATCTGCGATTGAA
The DNA here is from genome assembly GCA_033459395.1 of Hemibagrus guttatus. Lineage (NCBI taxonomy): Eukaryota > Metazoa > Chordata > Actinopteri > Siluriformes > Bagridae > Hemibagrus > Hemibagrus guttatus. The sequence continues at coordinate 5,514,551 of JAUCMX010000029.1, read as the reverse complement.
AAACAGCAACATTTCTCAGTTGCATGCGAAATTGTGGCTTCTCTATAAATCTCGATAAATCATCCGTTCCGATAAGTACGATCAACAAATACGATCCTTCAGACAGTGTGGTGAAACATTCGGGATTGCTTTAAAGATATGTTTCTGTGGTGTAACATCAAATCAGATCAAACCTGCCTTGGTGAAAAAAGAAAAGAAAAAAAATCTCTATTACCTGCACAGCTGTATTTTTCCAGGGAGGAACAGAGACAGACAGAGAGAGAGAGAGAGAGAGAGAGAGAGAGAGAGAGAGAGAGAGAGAGAGAGAGAGAGAGAGAGAGAGAGAGAGGGGAGAGAGAGAGAGAAGTGAAGACATGGAGAGAAAATCTTTGTTTTTATTCCTCTGACAAGCGTAGAATTGATAGTGGAGAAAATAAAATGGAGAACAGAGAGAACAGGAGAGAGAGAGAGAGAGAGAGAGAGAGAGAGAGAGAGAGCGAGAGAGAGAGAGCAAGAGAGAGAGCGAGAGAGAGAGATAGAGCGTGAGAGAGTGAGAGAGAGACGGAGAGAGAGAGCAGGAACACTTGCTCTTTCTGAAGGTCAGACACAGAGACTGTGGTGATCAGCATTCCTCTCTCACACTCGGTCTATTCCATTTCAAAACACACACACACACACACACACACACACACACACACACACACACACACACACACACACACACACACACACAGTCTTCCTCTCCATGGCACGCTCGTGGAAGACTCGGAGGAACTACCAATACGACAGATGATGTGACAAATAGAAGTAGATGTAGGCACGAGCACCTGAGTGACAGCAGCAATCATCTTGACAACACACTGAACTTAATGAGGGGAAAAAAAACGTTAATCATCATCATTATTTTTATTTCTCTAGCTTCTTTAAATCCATTTCACTTTAAATTTATGTCTGTTACCAAATAACAAAAACATGAATCCTTTCAGGATGTTATTTTTACTTTTTTAATTAACTTTACTTTTTTTTTTTTTTTAAATAATGAAAGAAATCTAGGCTTGTCCTAGACTGCACTGACTGTAAGAACTGTCCACTGAGTCGGTCACTCCACGATTTTGTGATTTTACAACTGCAGAGAGCAACACGAAATCAAACCCCGTGATCTTCATAGGAGCTTGCAGATTTTCTACATTTTTCACAAATTTCAGCCAAGACGTGTTGTGTGACATCGCAACGCGCCCATTCAAATCCCTCTCTGATGCATGTGCGTCAAACATGAGTAGTAGTTGTTCGTTCGGCTGCTCCCTGTTCGGGATCGCCAGAGCGGATCGTTTAGATCGCATATTCTGATTTGGCAAAGGTTTTACACCGGATGCACTTCCTGCATCAAACATGGGTAGAGCACAAAAAATTGCATCACGAATTTTGAAACAGGGCTTCACAGCTTTGGTCAACGACAAACTCAAAAATAAATAAATAAATAAATATTAATTTGTTTGATTGGTTAGAGAGGGATTGTGTAAAGGAACTGCACTCTGATTGGTTAGATCTGTGCACTCTGTAGACCACTGTAGATTGTCTAAAGGAACTGCACACTGACTGCTGAATATTGTATAAAGGAATTGCACTCTGATTGGTTACAGTAGGACTATCTTAACAAACTGCACTCTGATTGGTTACAGTGGGACTGTCTTAACAAACTGCACTCTGATTGGTTACAGTAGGACTATCTTAACAAACTGCACTCTGATTGGTTACAGTGGGACTGTCTTAACGAACTGCACTCTGATTGGTTACAGTGGGACTGTCTAAAGGAACTGCACTCTGATTGGTTAGCATGGGATTGCCCAAAACAAACACTCTCATCGAATTTGCTGTTTATCCAAAAAAAACCCGATTCATTACAGCGGTCTACGGAGAGTGCACAGATTTCAGCCCATCACTTCAGGATCAACAGCAAATAGCATGTGGAAACAGAATGCTGCAAAATTATCAGGTCACATTTGGACACGAGTTGAGCAAATGCATACATGACAGGCTAGAATAACTATTACACGCGATCCAAGCGGTGCAAAGAAGGAAAAAAGATGTGTGACACCAGATGAGTAATGGTACAGTGCTGGCCCACATACTGCTGAGAAATGATGACGATTAACTCCTCCAGAATCTCGTTCCCGGAACACACCCACAAGATTATCCACCTTGATAACAGCGTATGCAGATGAGGCGCGGATTGAAATGAGCTGTCTACAGTCCATTTGTTTTGTTCGGATTCTAAATCCTAATAAAATTTGGTACTTCGCCATGACCTGTCCTCAAACAGTTTGGAAAAAGTAAAACTACAGCTTTACTTCTGACTGTCACAAAGCACTGATAGTGGAGACTCGTATGCAACAATCTAAAGTTACATGCAGAGACAATACTTATACAAATAAATTAATATGCAAGGGGAAAAACAGTCAGAGCTTAGAAAATTAGCCCATACATTCCTAACAGCTGATGGTACAAATACAGCATGATTCATGCACTTGGTAATTCCTGTTTGTAATTTTAACTGCACTTCCTGATCAAAAAATGAGCTCAATCCCTTGCGTATAGCTGCTAGCTTCGAGTCAGCCCTATGCAAATGAAAGACCTAAAAATAAATGCAGGAAGCCAACACATATGGGGACAGAGTAACCAAAAGGAGAGCATATGAGAAAAAGGGAAGCAATTCCTAAGTGAAGTGGATGGGTGGCCATATGCTAAGTAGGATGTCATGGATCGATATGTGGCACAGTTCCTGGGAGCAGGAATAAATCTTCTTCTTCTTTCGGCTTCTCCCTTCAGGGGTCGCCACAGCGAATCATCTCTCTCCACCTATCCCTATCTTCTGCATCCTCAACCCTTGCACCCACTAGCTTCATATCCTCATTAATTACATCCATATACCTCCTCTTTGGCCTTCCTCTTTGCCTCCTGCCTGGCAGCTCCATGTCCAACATTCTCCTACCAATATACTCACTCTCCCTCCTCTGAACATGTCCAAACCATCTTAATCTGGCCTCCCTAACTTTGTCCCCCAAACGTCCAACATGAGCTGTCCCTCTGATGTACTCGTTCCTAATCCTGTCCAACCTTGTCACTCCCAAAGAGAACCTCAACATCTTAGCAGGAATAAATAAATAAATAAATAAATAAATAAATAAATAAATAAATAAATAAATCCACCTTTGTCGCTACTAACAGCCTCTCTTTCGGTCTCTCAGTCATTCCTTTGCTTCATCTTGCCCTTTCTGAGCCAACTGGTTAGGAGGCAGTGGGCCAAAAACAGACAAATGACCTTGTTTGGCAGAAAATGTGGAATGAATTGGATATGGCATGCAAAAAATGGAGCAGCTATTCATCCACCCAAAAGTACTGGTACTCCCATTTATGACTTTTTACTGTTCGTAACAAAGTGTGCGTGTGAGACCAGACACACTGATGAAACACTGAAGGACATTTTGACTTTCTGTCCAGCTCATTAATTCTGTCCTCCTGTCTGTCTCTGTCTGTCTGTCTCTCCCTCTCTCTCTCTCTCCCCCCGTGTCCCTCTCTTCACCTTTCCATTTCCTTCGCTCTTTCTCTGTGTCGTAAACTGATTTCTTTACCATTTTTCTGGAAAAAAAAAATAAATGAAAACAAAAAAAAAAATAGTAAAAGCAATTAAATGTGAATTGAATCTTTGTGCTTTGTGAAATGAAATAAATAGCCTGCGATTTTTTCCATTTGACGGGAAAAATATGAATGTTGATTTTCCTTAATTGGTTTCTGTGAAGAGAGCAAATAATAGGGTTTTAATTTATCGCTGGTTGTCAATAAGACTGAAATCTCCAAAAGTAATTACTAAAGAACTGCATCAAACATCCATATTCGTGGACTTATTCTCACTTAATTATTACAATTCGCATTGTGAAATTGTGTGTGTGGGCGGAGGAGAGTTAGGATTCTGAGCATGCTCGGTATGACTCACTGGTCCTCGTCGGAGACGCAAAAACATGTAGACAAACACCCAAACATAACGTATGTGGTGGTGGTGGTGGTGGTGGTGGTGGGGGTGGGGGGTGGGGGTGGGGGTGGGGGGTGGGGGGTGGGGGTGGGGGGTGGGGGGTGGGGGTGGGGGGTGGGGGGTGGGGGGGGGGGGGGTAAGGGTTGGTTATATGGGAATACATCACAGAAGGGGGGAGGGGGGGGGCAGAAGTGAATGGACAGCAAAGGGAGACAGACAGATGTGTGAAATGGAGAGAAAAGGGAGGCGAAGAGGGAGAGATAAAGTGCTATTAGGATGAGACGATGGTTAGAAGTTGGCCAAGGTGACTGCCGAAGATTACCACTGCTCCATACAAATAAGAGACACACACACACACACACCTCACAGACAGCTGGCTTATCTTCAAGTAGGTCCTGCAGGCTCTGTTATTCATACCGTGTGTGTGTGTGTGTGTGTGTTTTATAACAGAGCGTCTGATATGGAGGGGCATTCCAGCAATACCAAAAGTGAAAGTAATACAAGTAGAGAAAGATATAATAAATCATGATGCGTTGTTATGAATGTAGATTACACTTTCGTGAGGGCATTACGCAAACTTTCTCACAGATCTGTCCATGAAGCATCTAAAGTCTGATTTAATGTGTGTTGACTTAACACAACAAAGCCTTCAGGATTCATTTAGTGAGGATTTAAATGAGGTGCAGAGAATGTTTTATCATCAGAAGAGCCTAACTGGGGGCCTTTTTGCATCATCTAGCCAATTTTCTTAACTTTTTTCTACATGTATACATACACACTCATGCATGCACACACAAACACACACCGTGTTTTTTTTTGTTTTTTTTTTTGCATTATCAAGCCAACTTTCTCATTGATTCTTATTTCACATGACTAATGGAGGGATTTAAAAAAAATGCTGAAAATATGTACAGGGTGCAAGAGGCACCAGGTTTACATCCCTGGACTGTGGATCAGTAAACACCACTCTAATTACTACCACCACAAACAAGTCATAAAATTAAAAATGTGATAAGGCAGAGGCTTACCTGTAGAGGGGTTTTATGTGTTTAGCATCAAACACACGTAGGCTGTCAAGTGCATGACCATCTTCTGCTACAGAGATGGAGAATTTATTTTCCTCAAATCAAACCCTCCATTGTTTTCTGTGTAATTTACATTTCTAGACAGATAGATAGATAGATAGATAGATAGATAGATAGATAGATAGATAGATAGATAGATAGATAGATAGATAGATAGATAGATAGATAGATAGAAGCAGAGAGATATGCAGACATATGCAGACAGACAGTCACATATGCAGACAGACACATATGCAGACAGACACATATGCAGACAGACACATATGCAGACAGACAGACATGCTGACAGACACATATGCAGACAGACAAAACACACACACAGAAATTCAGATAGACAGACAGACAGACAAGGTTCATACACAGACAGAAATGCAGATAGACATGCAGACAGACATGCAAACAAACAAACAGACATATGCAGACAGACACACACACACACACACACACACACACACACACACACACACACACACACACAGAGAAACGCAGACATGCAGATAGACACACAGACAGACAGACACTGTGTGTACCAAAGCCCTACTACAATTAGCTGCAGTAGATGTTTGGCAACAGCAGGGATACTTACAAATTTGGAGGAGAAAAAAACTCTGAAAAGACTTGCCCTAACGAAGAAGACCAACAAGAGTAATGATGATGATAATAATAATAATAATAATAATAATAATAATAATATTATCAAACAATACTATTCAACACAAGTTTCATTGACTAGCTGCATGTTACGATTAATATACAATGTATTATGATTAATATAAGACTTTAATAATCAGACCTGCTGGTCGTCCTCTTGACATCTCTTAAGTTAGGAGGTCTGTGTTCATCACACCAATCTGTAACATTCACTCACAGACAACCTCAGAAGCAAAAGTCCCTCATTGCTTTTTACAAATTTCTAATCTTTATTTATATTTTGTATTTAAATCTCAGTATACGGATCAAACCTACAAGGATAACCAGTGCACCTGGCCTGTATCTCAGGCGCTCCGTACTGCGCATGCGCAATCAGTGCCTATCTAATCTTTTTTTATTTTAATTATTTTTAAAGAAAATAAAATACAGGTAAAATAATACAATAAAACAAATACCTGTATATTATCAATGTTAATATAGTTCAAAACCATAAGACTTCTTATATTACTTATTATTAGTAATAAACACCTGCGACATAAATTGCGCGTTTTCTCTCATCAGGACAGGATTAGCGCGTAGATCAGTACTTCCGTTTCCACATTATTCATTTTTAATTATTATTTTTGTAAACAGAAAGAAATAGCACAGCTGCTTAAATAATGAAAATAAATAATGAAAATAAATAAACAAATAAATAAAAACAAATAAATAAATACCATCTATATCGCAATCCTCTTCTGTTAAACTCACGTCGTCACGTTCTAAAATATAATTGATAATGGCGGAAGTGCCCTCCTCATGGGAAATGTAGTCCATGTTCACTTCCGGGTACGCGTCTATATATTGCTAATATGGCGGCGAAACAATATAACTCTCCGGTTAAATACATAAAGAATTAATAATTGTATTTTTTATACTATAATGTAACGGAATATGTCAATACTAACGTATTATGTATCACATTAATAAACATTCCGGTATAATATGCAATAATTCTATACATAAAGACGTTTATTTCTGGTAAAAATGTATGGAAGAAGAAGAAGAAGAATGCACACAAGAAAGTGAAGATATGATAAATACATTGGTTATTAAAAAATAGACTACATCCACTGCAATTTATTTTAAATTAATTGATTTATTGATTTTATACTGATTTTAGAATATGTTACATACTATAAATATGTTTAGATTAAATATTTGGTTTATATAAGTACTTTTTATAAGTAAGTTACCTTGTTGAAGAACTTTTAATGCGATATGAAAATATCCAGGTCCAATAGGCCAGCTTATTGGTTGTGTGTGTGTGTGTGTGTGTGTGTGTGTGTGTGTGTGTGTGTGTGTGTGTGTGTGTGTGTGTGTTCTCCCAGCCATGGTGCTATAGCAGTTCCAGATTCTCCTGGGCAATGTAGGGACCACAATTTCAGTCCCCACAAGGATTTTGGTTTCCACAGCATATGTGAGCTAACGTGTCATGATCCCCGGAATGTAATAAAACCAAACACACATACAAACGCCTCACAGACAGCTGGCTTATCTTCAAGTAGGGCCTGCAGGCTCTGTTATTCATACCGTGTGTGTGTGTGTGTGTGTGTGTGTGTGTGTGTGTGTGTGTGTGTGTGTGTGTGTGTGTAACAGATCTGATATGGAGGGGCATTCCAGCAGTACCAACAGTGAAAGTAATGCAAGTAGAGAAAGATATAATAAATCATGATGCGTTGTTATGAATGTAGATTACACTTTCGTAAGAGCATTACGCAAACTCTCTCCTCCTTGCAGATCTGCTCGTGAAGCAGCTAGAGTCTCCCTGTACGTAATGATTTAATGTGTGTTGACTTAGAAAAAAACTTTCAGGATTAATTACGTAGGTATTCAAATGAGGTGCAGTGAGGGTCTTTGTATTATCAAGAAATCCTACCTGAGGGTGTTTTTGCATCACCAAGCCAACTTTCTGAACTTTTTTCTACATGTGTGCATACACGCACACACACACACTGTCTTGAAAATACCTCCTGCTACACAGGGATTTTTTGAAAGGTCAGCTGAAACACAAATTGAAATAAGTAAGTCATGAAACCCCTAGGCAAATGCTGTTATAGGAAAATAATCAATGGTGTGGTGTGGTGTGGTGCGATGCAACCGAACACGAATTTTGAACGGTACATTTTTATTTATTAAAGAATGACAAATTAATACAGAATTACAAGCAGAACTACTCTGAGAGCTGCTGTCATAGAAAATGAATCGACTAAACATATTCGAGAATCCAACAGCGTTTCTTTATAGTAGAGACATTTTATCAAAGTGATAAAGAGAATACCTCTTAAAGAGAGTAACAGAAATGTGACCTTGATTCAAAACACCTAAGCTACTTTTTTCTTCCGTATATATCAAGAACCCCTCTTAACAGTGGAGGTTTTTGTTCTGGTAATGCCTTTTAATGTGTCGCTCAGCTGTCAGGGAGATGCCTCATTGGACAGAATGAATGAAGAAAAAAACTTCCTCTGTGCTTCTGAGTTTGTTTTGGTCACGCCCCATTAAACACATTTTGCTTAACGTCAATGCCTCATTACCACTCTCTGGGCAAATTGTAGGTTTTCACTTGAAGGATAGAAGATTTCCAACTAGTCCTTTTTTTTTGGTACTTGACTTTAAAAGAAAAACAATGATTCCTGAAGATCTAAAACAATGTTTAAAAAAAATCTGCAAGATGATGTCTGATTATCTGAGAGCTTCCAAAATAACAAGAATAACCAATGGTTTATTTGTTTGTTCAGTTATTTAACCTAAACATTCATTGTCTACCGCTTATCCGAACTATTCCCGGGTCACAGGGAGCCTGTGCCTATCTCAGGCGTCATTGGGCATCAAGGCAGGTTACACCCTGGACAGAGTGCCAACCCATTGCAGGGCACACACACTCTCCAGACAATTTAGAGATGCCAGTCAACCTACAATGCATGTTTTTGGACTGGGGGAGGAAACCCCCAAGGCACAGGGAGAACATGCAAACTCCACACACACAGTGGAGGCAGGAATCGAACCCCCAACGCTGGTGGTGTGAGGCAAACGTGCTACGTGCTAACCACTAAGCCACCGTGCCCCCTAACCTAAACATTGTAATGCTATTTGAATATTTGTGTTTAATAACGAATGTTTGTGTGTGTTGGAGATCGTTAGTGTGTTTTATCCTAAATACTGATCAGTCTTGGCTGGATGACGACGTTGGATGATGGATATTTGTCATGATCAGATAAATTTGGTGATTAATAAGGAATGCTTGCTGTTTAAAAAGGAAATGCCAGTGTTTGACAGCAAGTTTGACTCTGAATGCTTGGATGTTTAAAGGTAAATGTTGGTCTTTGGTAATGAGCGTTAGTCTTTGATGAGTGAACACATGGTAGTGTTTGAACATTGGGGTTGATTGGAGGGTAAACAGGCATTAAAATATAATGGCTGTGGTAGCAAGCAGATTTAAATCCCTGTAACATGAAGAAAAGGAATTAACATTGCAGAACACAGACGAGAATTATGTAAATCTCTTTCTCTTCCGTCTCATTTTTTCTTCATTTCACCGTCTTATTCCCCTCCTCTCTCTTTTTCATGCCCTTTTCCACTCTATCCTATAGATTGTTTTCCTTTCAGTGTAGGATTAATCCTTAAGGGAAAAGCAAACGTAATGAACCAGACTTGTTGTGTGCTTCTGGGAGAGGAAGAGATGTGCTTCCTGTACAACAAACCCATCTATTCTTACCCAATAAAGCTTTCTGAGCTTCAAGATAAGACAGTGCTGGAAAAGTCGAAACTAACCGAAGCTCAGCTCCACTCCTAGATCATAGCTGCTTGCAGTTTTTTTGGATTGATGTTTATCCAGCTATTATTAGCGATAATGTTATGGATGTCTACTGTAGAATTTATTAGAATAAAGATTTAACTCTACAGGATATCTCATGGTAAGCAATGTGTAGGAGGATAATATGCATAAAAAACATCCTGTGATTAGGTTCATCACACAATTTATGCAGCAACCTCTGCTTCCATTTACTCAATTAAAGAACTTTTTAATCTCTTTAGCCACTTTTTCATTCCCTGAGAATTATTTCATGAATATTTATGAGCTGCCTAAAGGCCATACTTTAACTGTAAAAAGTAATGTCTTGATGTGGCATGGTTTATGAATATTGGTCATTTCATAAAAGAGTAATATCAATAAGAGATGGTAGAAACTGGAGACTGGTGCATTTTTGATGTACAGATGGATTACTAAATGCTTGTGCTGTCTGTCTGTCTGTCTCTTTCTTGACCCATCTCTCTCTTTGTCTATCTATCTTTGGATATCTATCTATCTATCTGTCTGTCTGTCTGTCTGTCTGTCTGTCTATCTATCTATCTATCTATCTATCTATCTATAGCTCCTTCTATCTGTCTCTGTCTAGCTCCCTCTGTCTGCGTGTCTGATCTCGCTCGCTGTCTTTCTCTCTCTCTCTCTCTCTCTATGTCTAGCTCCCTTTGTCTGTGTGTCTGCTCGCTCTCTCTCGCGCTCTCTCTCTGCAACTCTGTAAATGGTAAATGGCTTTGACCTTTGCTGACAGAAAGGGCAAAAGCTCAGTGAAAAAGAGTGAGGGAGAGAAGGAGTGAGGGAAAAGACAGAGGGATTGGAGGAAGGGGGAGAAGGAGAGCGTGAGAGTTAGTAGGAGACGCTATAATGAAGTGTAAGCAGTAGGTGGCTGTCAACACTAATAGATATAAAGAGTCGGTCTTCAGTACACAGAGACATATTCATTACTGATGAGTGATTTATTCAGAGCTTTCAGAAGAATAACAAGAAGCTTCTGAATCAACGCTTTACCTGAACATTTTTAATCCAGCAGACTGTTGGCTTCAACATTTCAGTAATCAATACAGCAATGCGTTCTATTCAGTTCAGTTTTATTTGTATGAACAAGACACATAAGAGTGGCATGGAAATTCTCCTTGAGATGACAAGAGAGAAACAGAAAGAGGAAGAGAAACAGAGAGAATAATAGGGAGAAGAAAAAGGAGTGAACATTTAGAGGGAGAGAAATTGAGAAAGATTGAGAAAGAGGAAAAGAAATTTATGAAGAGAGAGAGAGAAAGAAAGAAAGAAAGAAAGAAAGAAAGAAAGAAAGAAAGAAAGAAAGAAAGAAAGAAAGAAAGAAAGAAAGAAAAAGAACGAAAGAAATGGAGAGAAGCAAAAAGGTGGAATGAATGGAAAAGTAGACAGAAAGATATATAGAAATAGAATGAGACAGAAGGACAGAGAAAATGCAGAGGGAGAGAGAAGAGAAGGATAGAGAGATGAAAGAGAAAGGGATGTAGAAATGGAGAGACAATAATAGGTAGAAGATTGAGAGAGACAGAAAGAGAGAGAAAGAAAGAAAGAAGAAAGAAAGAAAGAAAGAAAGAAAGAAAGAAAGAAAGAAAGAAAGAAAGAAAGAAAGAAAGAAGGAAAGGGAGAGAAACAAAAATGTGAATGAAATGGAGAGAATGGCATGATGAGTTGGTGAAAAGTGGGGAATAAATGGAAAATTATAAATGGAGAGAATGGAGAGACAGTAATAGGGAGAAGATTGAGAGAGTGAGAGAGAGAGAAAATAAGAGAGAGACAGAAATGACAGAAACAGGAAGAAGGGTAGAAAAAGAAAGAGAGAGAGAGAGAGAGAGAGAGAGAGAGAGAGAGAGAGAGAGAGAGAATAAGAGATATAAATGGAGAATGAAATGGAGAGAATGACAGAAATAAACAGAAAAAGACAGAAAGAAGGAGAGAAGCGTACCAATTATACTGCACAAATGTTCTGATATAAAGACATGATATAAAATTTTGGTATTTTCTAACTCCAGTAACTCCAAATATTCCAACAAATATAGGGAACGTTTGACTAGCTGAATATTCTGTTGGCATAAATTTTTAACGTCATGCAAAGGGGACACAAACTTTTGCACTCGATTCTAAATCCATTTAATTGAAACTTTCTTTTTGTCTTTCTCTCTGTGACTCAGGAGCGAGGAAAGATCGGCGTCATCTTCAACGTGGGAACGGACGACATCACCATCGAGGAGAATGGAGTGGTGGTTAGCGACGGCAAATATCATGTGGTTCGCTTTACCAGAAGTGGCGGAAACGCTACACTGCAGGTGGACAACCAGCCTGTCATTGAACGCTTCCCATCAGGTAGGGACTTCTGAACGTTTTAGGCAAATGGAAACTGGTTTTATAAATAAATGGTGGAAAACTTCAGACTGTTTTAAGGCAAGACACTAGAGATAAAAGAGTCCATTTTTTGGAAAATGTTTATTTCACTGGTTTAGTCCACTCACATTTAATATAAACTTTGGATAAGGCTTTAAGCTCTGCCCACTTGTGATATATCATTATAATGTCATATATTCCTGCAAAGCATGATAGTGCCCCTGTCCTTGTGATACAGATATTATATACCTTTACAAGTCATATAAATACCACTTACCTGAGAGAAAAAAAAAAAAAAAAAAAAATATATATATATATATATATATATATATATATATATATATATATATATATATATATATATATATATATATATATATTATATATATATATATATTTTTTTTTTTTTTTTTTTTTTTTTTTTTTTTTTTTCATTTAAACAAAACTCTATAGATTAAGATAATCTACACTAGTAAGGTCTAACATTGATTTTTAATATAAATATAATATATTAATTATAATATATAATTAATTAATATAATTATAAAATTAGGGGAGCATGGTGGCTTAGTGGTTAGCACGTTTGCCTCACACCTCCAGGGTTGGGGGTTTGATTCCTGCCTCCGACGTGTGTGTGGAGTTTGCATGTTCTCCCCGTGCCTCGGGGGTTTCCTCCAGGTACTCTGGTTTCCTCCCCCGGTCCAAAGACATGCATTGTAGGTTGATTGGCATCTCTAAATTGTCTGTAGTGTGTGAATGTGTGTGCGTGTGCCCTGCGATGGGTTGGCACTCCGTCCAGGGTGTATCCTGCCTTGATGCCCAATGACACCTGAGATAGGCGCAGGCTCCCCTTGACCCGAGAATAGATCGGATAAGCGGTAGACAATGATTGAATTATAATTAATTTCCCAAAATGTTTCAATCATTGGATTTAGGTTAGATTTTATTCAGGAAAACATTGCATGAATTATTTTTTCTTGGCTAAACAATAAAGATAACAAACTGATTTATCTCGAGTGTGTCTTGACAGTGAAATAAACATTTTAATTGGAACTTCATCCAAAGTTACGAAAAGAAGATTTTTTGTTTTGATTGCGTATGCAGATTTATGTATACTTATTTAAATGAATCTCTATTTGCATAAATAATTCTCCCAAAAATTTGGATAGATAGAAATCTATTATTTTGTGGGGTTTTTTGTTTGTTTGTTTGTTTGTTTGTTCTTAACCCTGTTCACCACTAGTGTCTTGTCTTAAAATTACAGAAAGAGAGAGAAGAAAAACTTTATATGCCCTCTGTGGATTCTCTGTATAAGTTTTTAAACAACAAAATCGGTTAAAATCACGTCCTTCTTTGATGACATCACAGTTTTTTTCCTACAATAATCAATGAGGGATTTAATACATACAGCACAATATTAGCGAGTTCTCAGTTTCCTGACTACTCGTACCGTTAGACACGAATCTAAAAGATAAAGTGACGGGATACATGTGTCACAGAGGAAGCGCATTAGCAGGTAGCATGCTGAGGAGCATTAGATGGTGGGTGGGAATTGGAAATGACTAACATTGCACACCGAAAGTATTAATAAACAAATAAATACTGTTGAAGGCAGCCTCAGGGGAGATTTTATATGCATGCTGTGTGTGTGTGAGTCAAGCTGTGATGGTATAAATCATCCACATAAGCACCTGCAAGCAAAACAATATGCACCCACCTAAATGCAAACACACACACACACACACTCCATCATGCTGTAGATGACTCCACACCACTGCGCACTCTCCGACTTTTTTTTCCCTTTTTTTTCTTCTTCTCTCTCACTCTCTGATTCTGTCTGAGGCAGTAATTTTACTTTCACTGTACTGCAAAAAAAAGGAAAATGTTTTCTGCCTTTTTTTTTTTCTTCCACTTTCACACCAGGGTTTAATTGGAAATCTTTTGAACTGTAATAGGGACATAATGTAATGAAATGAGTTTTCCATGTTACCACACCAAAACTGAGAAGAAAATTGGAGTGTGTTTGCTGCAAAATGGGAATTTATTGTTTTGTTTTGGGTTTTAAAATGTCACAAATATTATTATCTGGATAACAAAGGCGTATAAGGAGGCTTAAGAAAATCCTGTCTTGTGTGTGTGTGTGTGTGTGTGTGTGTGTGTGTGTGTGTGTGTGTGTGTGTGTAAGAGAGAGAGATTTGTAGCCTTTTGTGAGGACCAAAATGTTGTCCTCATAATTATCAGATATAAAGGGGTGCCAATATTTACAGCCATGAAAGCCTTCTTATATCAGTATGAGAGATTATGCTTTATAAAATAAATAAATAAATAAATGAAATGATAGATTTTTTTTACCAGTAAAAGTTAATTTTAGACTTTATATAGGTGAACTCTGACAAGTTGCAAATTTTGGTTTTGTGAGCCAATAGAAAACAAAAGGGGTGGAGCTATGATCTCTAGTCTGTAATAAGGTGGGGTAGCTTTAGGTTTGAGGTACTTCACTGGGTCAGAATCTGGAAAATGCTCTGATCAGATTGGTTTTAAATCTGAGATGTTTCAGCTTGTGTTACCAGAATATTTGTATTAGAGAGAGAGAGAGAGAGAGAGAGAGAGAGAGAGAGAGAGGCAAAGAAAGCGAGAAAGGAAAAGAGAGAAAGTGACAGAGATAGGGCAGAGATCTTCCCTGTCTCAGCCTGTCCACACTCATTCTCTCATTTTGTGTCTGGAAAAGGTCGATCCCTCCATCATCCATCATCGTTGAGCAGCCGAGCTACACATCTCCACGGTAACAGAGCAAGTGTAATGGCAGGCACTGGCTGCTCGAGCTTTGTGATGTTAAACATGGCATTAGGAGAGAATTAGGGATGAGAAGAACCTCAAGGCTGAATTTATAGCTCTTTGTACAGTACACTGTCACCTCTGGAACTCCTGAAAGCTAGGATGTTTTTGTTGTTTTGCATTTTGACATCAATGAGAGTGCATTTGCATTGAAATGCTCAGAGCTTTCAGATACAGAGAATGCTTAGAGTATTGCAATGCAAATTGTGTGTGTTATGATGTTCGAGGGCATGTATGTCGTAGCTTTGACTCCAGTTAGAGCAAAAGGTGATGGAAAGAATTGAGGAAAAATGGATAAGATGTGTATAGTATTGTGGGTTAAAAGTTCTAGCTTTTCAAAAAATGCTTTTCTTTTACTGGAAGAGAGAGACTCTGCTGTCAGATTCTCCATAGATTCATTGAATACTTGTCTGAAAAAAGTCAGACAAAAGCTTGCTTTACTTAGTTCAGTGAACTCCGGATGACTTGTTAAAAGAGCACACAAAAAAATTGATAATTCAAATTTTCCCAAACATTTAAAGAAATTATTTTACACCCAAGAACTGCCCACTTCCAACAGTTTAAAGGCTTGAAACTACAGAGAATGAAGAAGGAGGTGGCTTTCAATGGGAAGGATTAAACACTGACCCAGTTAGAGGGGCAGAAATCACCCCAGGAAAGGAGCAGATGGAGCACATCCGAGATTTAACACTGACGGATGGAGTGCAATGTGCCTCCTTATGGTTAGGCTCAGAAATGTAAATGATCTGTAGATTGTCTTTTCTAAATCAATAGCGTCATTCTACAAATTATTTAGCATCGATCTGTTGAATGGAAAGTTTGTTGGCCGAAGAGGATATCAGTACGGAATATCAAAACAGAAAAAGACAAAACGTTTGCCAGACATCAGGGCTTTGAGTGAGCTTGCTGTATTGCTTTGTTTGTCCAATGCCCCCTCCTGGGTCTTTCTTTTCTCATAGAGTGTTTGTCTTTCTGTCCGAAGCTAAGCTGAAATGGTTTGCTGCTTAGGTCACCTTAATAAACTGAGGCAGATGGTTCCCCAGGGACATGCACACTATTATTGCCTCTCTCTTTGCCTTTCTATCTTTCTGTATCTGTCTCATTCTCTCACTTTCTCACTTTACATCCTTTTTCTCCCTTAAGTCTTATCTCACTAAAAAATGCCAAAGGCTTGACTGTCCTTGATGAATGTTGTCCAGTAAATAGGATAATACAGATATGCTTAAATATTAAAGTATTAAAAAATGTTTTTTTAGTTGATTAGCATTGCATTAGCATTAACAATATATTCTTTTTTAAAGAGTGTTCAATCAACTCCAGAATTATTGACAAGAGTGGGAGAAAATAATGACATGGCGATTCAAATTCCCATCACCAATATTTAGATAAGCTAGTTTGTGCTCTAAGTTAAAAACCTTGCCTCTTCCAAGAAGTTAAGGCTTGGACCAATAGATGGATATTTCCAACCCAAATATATATTAAAACGGTTGACAAACCCAAAATCAAATATTAATTTCCACCATCTCAGTTTCAGCCCTGTTGAAAACACGTAAAAACCTAAGAATATTACATATCTTAAAATGTTATGCATGGAGGAACAGGTAATCTAAATGGGAAGCTATAAAAGTGTTAATTTATGGGTTGCCTATAACCAGAGTTTTTGCAGAAAAATGTTGAAGAGATCATGTTTAAATAAAACTCGACAGCATACCTATAATACTTATTTTCTATACATGTGTATAGCTGGATATAACAAAGCCGGGTAGCACAGAGACAGTGGTGATGGATGAATATGTCTGGTGGTGTTTAGGTAATCAACAGTAAGATCCATGGATTAATCTGGCCAGCAGAGAGCTGCTCACACACCACTGCTTTTAATTCACTACTTTATAATCTCAGAAGCCCATCAATGCTGGAAAAGTCATAAAGAACAGTGTGAAGCTCAGTAAAGGCAGAGAGAATCTGCTTGTAGTGTCTGTGGAAATGTTTGTGTTTAACATCATCTCTAAGAATGCTGCACAGTCTGTTATCTAAAGTAGCGTGGCAAACAGCAATAATGCTCTATTTCACACTGGCCTCAGCATTTTTTTTCCCCCTTACAATACTGTGCAGCTTTTTCCATGGGTTTAGCTTTTTCAAGAAATGCTGATTTCTTTCAGAACCATGGACAGCGACTAGACTGAGTATGCAGATGACTGTGGCTGAGTTTGTGGTTAAAGTACAAGTGGTTATTCAGAAGGATTGGGATTTGTATTGGGAGTTTGGGGGGCTTGTTGAGGGTTGTTGGTGATGGTTGTTATTGTTGGGGATTGTTGTGGTTGTTTAGAGCATCTAGTCGAGACTATAGGTCTCACAGAAAAATCCACAAAAGCAGGAAGGGTTTTTACTCTCCTGTGGGCACAAGCCAACGGTCAAATATGAATGTCATAATAAAAGGCAAAAAGAACATTCATTTATTCATTTGTCCGTCCATTCTTAGTAACCCTTTGGTCAGGGTTGTGGTGGCTTAAATTTGGTCATTAGTTTGTTTGTTTTTTTCATATCGTAGAAAACAGAACCGACTAAATTAAAAAATATCAGAGGCAGGAATAAACAAAAATGTTGACTGCACGTACGATAAAAAAAATAAGAGTCACATGTACATCTCTAGTTAATTAAAGACCATTCTCTTATAGCCACTCCCACTCCAGGTTTAAATTTGAATATACACTATACAGCTAAAAGTATATGAACAAGTGACCGTCACACCCCTACCTTCTTGTTGACCATCCTATTCCCAATGATTTACTTATGTAAAAGTACACTATATTGCCAAAAGTTTTGGGACACCCCTCCAAATCATTGAATTCATGTGTTCCAATCACTTCCATGGCCATTGGGGTACCAGCACCTACGCATGCAGACTGCTACTACAAACATTTGTGAAAGAATGGGTCACCCTAAGGAGCTCAGTGAATTCAAGCGTGGTACTGTAATAAACTGTTAGTGGTATTATAACAAAGTGGAAGCAACTGGGAACAACAGCAACTCGAAGTAGTAGGAGCCACGAAGTAGTAGGCCACGTAAAATCACAGAGGTGCACAGTGCACAGAAGTCGCCAACTTTTTGCAGAGTCAATAGCTACAGAACTCCAAGCTTCATGTGGCCTTCAGATTAGCTCAAAAACAGTGCGTAGAGAGCTTCATGGAATGGGTTTTCATGGTTGAGCAGCTGCATCCAAGCCTTCCATCACTAAGTGCAATGAAAAGTCCTCGTCCAACATCAGTTCCTGTTCAGTTCCAACATCACTTCGCGTCTAGAGGAACGGTAAAAAATTCCCATAAACGCACTCCTAAACCTTGTGGAAAGCCTTCACAGAAGAGTTGAAGCTGTTATAGTTGCAAAGGGCGGGGCAACTCCATATTAAATCCTACGGGTTAAGAATGGGATGACATTAAAGTTCATGTTCATGTAAAGTCAGGCGTCCCAAAACTTTTGGCAATATAGTGCATGTTCCTCATAGCACACTAAAGATCAACAGAACAGCTGGTCAACGAAATATACTAAAATAATCCTCCAAGAGGGCAAACCAAGTGTTTTCACAAGGTTGTAATTACCTACTAATGAAGCGTGCTTACCTGGGATGATGCAGATGATACAGCACTGACACATGTGGCTGCCATTCCTGGAAGCCAGCCAGCGACTCTGGGTAGCTCCTCTGAGGGGTTTTGATTAGTTCCTTTGCAGTCAAGTTGCGCTACCAGTTAAGGAGTCAGTGGCAGTGGAGTGAGCAACTTCATTAGAGAGAGTGAGGGAGAGAGAGTGAGGGAAAGAGGGAGACAGAAGAAAAGATTGCTTCCACTAATTAAAGAACTGACAACTTTGATTTCCCAACGTCGCCAGTTCTCACTGGCACTGAGAGTGAAAAAGAAAGAAGGAGAGATGGATAGAGTATAACAGAGGTTAAAGGACAGTCAACACTGCAGTCATTAGAGGAAATAATGAAATAATTCTCTCTTTATATAGACACAGATCATTAAATGTTTGACAT
This sequence comes from Hemibagrus guttatus, assembly GCA_033459395.1. NCBI lineage: Eukaryota > Metazoa > Chordata > Actinopteri > Siluriformes > Bagridae > Hemibagrus > Hemibagrus guttatus. The sequence continues at coordinate 5,495,733 of JAUCMX010000029.1, read as the reverse complement.
ATCATCTGAATTCGGACCAGAAAATAGAACTGCAATAAACTGAGCGTGAATTTAACTAGTCAGGGCCAAACTGGAGAAAATATCTTATGCTCAGGTTTGTGGAGAAGTAATGTAATGGGTTTGAGGATGGCTATATAAATAGATCAGTGCAAAAGTTAGTGCATAAAGATACAGTAGATACAGCCCAAAATAAAGAAACAGTAGAATTTAAATTTGTGCATATAAACTTGGTAGTATTTTCTCTGAACACCATATCTATAGTAAACTACAGATTAATTAAGACCAATAAACAAAAAAAAAAAAAACTTGACAAAAGAAAAGCTTGACCATTACCTTGACAAATTGGGGTGGAAATTTTGTGTGTAGATTTACTGGATTTACATGTGCATAGTCGGGATTTAATACCAAAATTGTACACATGGCTATGCAGGAGTGATACAAGAGTTATGGACTTCAAGTTAGATGTAAGTGTAGTAGCAAGAATTTATGAGTTGTTTTTTTTTCTTCTGAGAAATAGCATACATGCTAAAAATAAATAACACACATCCCAACCGGATTTAGATTTCCACCTAGATTTAGTATTTGCAGTGAAATTCGACATAATATGTGTAACCTGAGTGCATAACTAATCCCTCTAGAAATATTTACACAACATTTGGACTTAATTTGCCAAATATGAATATTTGAATATGACTGTTTGTGTTAAAATTGGAGCTGATGTGGTACAATGAGCTGTATTTTGCTTAATTTCATCATTGCACATGCCACGTTCTGCATTCTAGCTGCGCAGCTTTGCCTAGAATAAGGGAAGACATACGCATTGTAAATTCTCTGTAAATGGATTGTGTACATGTGTGTGTACTTGTGTGTGTGTGTGTGTGTGTGTGTGTGTGTTTTCTTGTCACTTGTTTCCTTGACAGCTATACGCCTTATTTAACCAGTTTTGATGTGGTAAAACTCAATCAATATTTCAAATCAAATACAACTTTGATGAGCTTCACAGCAGTGAGGAATCTGCTATTCCTTTTGGGTTCAATTATCGTTACACATTAATTAATGTTTTTCCTCGCTTTTTTTTCCACACAAAGCAGAAAATATCTTCCTTTTATTGAAACTAAGTAAAATGTTCAACATGATATATCCTCTGCATTGTATACTGTTTATTACGATTGTATTGTTGTATTCTATTTAAAGTCTATATTTATAAGTTTATGTTTATATTTATAAAATGAGCCTTTTCCAGTAACGGTGAACCAGTAAACACTGAATTTCTAAATTCTTCATAAATATATTTAACTCATTACCTCATAACTAAACCACTATTTTAAAAACACATGGTAACTAAAGCTTTGTTAACTTCCTAACCAAGAACAAAAAAAAAATACATTTAACCAAAGAAAGCATAACATCTTTTTTTTCGCAAACACTAAAGCTGATTTAAAGTTAATTAACCTGCTAAACTCCTGTTGATTTCTAACCTTTGACCTCTAATCCTTTGACCTATGAACATTGAGACTGTAAGATGCTAAATTTGTTTTTTTGTTTGTTTTTTTTTGTTTCTTTTTTTGCTGTTTTGTTTTTGCTTTCTCCAAATTCTCTAAAGGGAACTTTGATAATGAGCGCCTGGCTATTGCCAGACAAAGAATCCCATACAGACTTGGTCGGGTAGTAGACGAGTGGCTACTCGACAAAGGTAATAAACTCCATTAATCCCACTTAATGAGCTAATCGTCTAATTGACTTAACCACATCTCTGAAAGAGGAGCAGACCCATCGGTGCTTGCTGTAATTCCCAGGCATTTGGCGACAAACAAACAACAGAAGGGCCAAAAATGAGAGAATTAATGAACTACCCAGTTTGTTAATGTGTACTAATAATAATGGTAATTAAATCAGCCTCTTTTAAACAAGTGCTAAATGAATGCTAAACTTATTTTATCGAGAATCGTGATCTCTGCGATTTTTGTCTCCGAACAGAATTTTAATTATTTTAGATTTACACACAAATCATTTATATACTTGGAGACTGCACATGTATCCCAAAAAAAAAAAAGATTATAAAAGGTGTCTTTTGCACATCTTGATATGGGACTGCACCTCTTCGGAGTATTAACCCTACCAATAACAAGCACATAACATCCCCCTAACCTCCCAGCAACAGCCATACAACCCCTCCCCTTTTACTCTACATCCCAGTGTACATGGCTGTTGTGAATTCTTCTCATTCATGTTAATTATAGCAACGATAATCTAGTTCTGATCTTGTTTGCATAAAAAAAAAAAAGAGATTGAAGCCTTATGCTCATAATCGTGAGCGTCTTTAAAAGTTAAAGGGACTGAACTTTAACCATTTGCCCGGTTCAAATTGACTCAACTTTAACCCTTTGAGTGCCAGACACCCCACCATGCACGTGCGCTATTGTTGGTGATGCCGTAGGTGGTTAATTTCTAAAAAAGAAAAAAAAAAGAAAAAAAAGGGGGAATATACTTTCTTCTTCTTTTGCCCCTCTTACCTTCCCTTTCTCTTCAAAAGCAGTAGCAGTATTTGACCAGCATTGAGGCTACTAGATATATATATAAAAAAAATAATAAAAAAAACACACACACAGAGGCATTTGTCATTTTTACATAATGAGAGACATGAAGTCTACATTTTGAGTCGATCATAAAGCTCTAAGCAATCATCCCGATGCTATTAATTATTAAACACCAATTCAGGCATGAAATTGTAAACCACATTAATTTGTTTGAAATGCTGAATTAGAGATATCTAAGATGTCACACTGACGCATTTGTCATCTTAATGGAATTATCTAATTAGATTTTTTTTTTCCCCCACGTTCTAGTCGAGCAAAACGTTTGAAAGATATCTAAATTATCCGCGATGTAAAGTCTTTCAGACTCCTCCGTAATTACTCCTCCAAGTAAAAGATACCGAGGCGGCGGAGCACATGTTGCTTAGAAATCATTAGCAAGAAGGATTTGTTTTGTAGACACACAGGGATATTTGGATATTTATCTGTGCCTACAGTAGGCCTGAGTGTATATTTTAATCTGTGCATGAATAGGTCAATTAGTGTTATTAGTTCAACAAGACAAGGAGATATAAATGTGAGAAAGGAAGGGGGCTGTTAATTAATTTGTTTCTTTCAACTCAAAGGGTTAAAGCCATAAGCCAGCGCGATGACCAGAACAATCCAGAAGGAGAGAGACAGATTCCAGAGGACACGCAGAATTTAACCACCTAACAGCAAATCGAATCCAACCTCCATCTAAACTCTGAGAGCTTCCCTCGATCGTCAAACCGATCCGAATTTTAATCCTTTACATTTAAGCAAGCTCTCAGTCATAAACCGATTTCTAAACGCACATAACCTTTGAAAAAAAATTTGGATAAATATATATATAATCGTAATTGTATCCAAGAGGTTCCTAAACGCACCACTAACCAGATATAAACCATTTTTAACCAAAATTAACTAGTCGTGTATCATCATGCCCCCCCCCCCATCTTATCTCCCTAACAGACTGCAAACTCAGAGGGTTAAAACCTGACACGGTTTGTGGAAAAGCTGCACATTTATACACAATAATCAGATGTCTAACTATTGGATGCTTCAAGGTTTTAAGAGATATTTGTAAAAATGAGGTCCCTTTAACGTTTACTGTAACGTGACCACATTGACGTTTGTGATGTATGTTCATGAGAATTACTTGATGGAAAATTGATAGGTTTTTTTATACCAAATGTGGTGCAACGTAATATGAAATCGAGTAGTATTGATAATTGTGCATGTATGAATCTTCACCCTGTGTATTGGTTCAAAAGGAATATTGAATGTCTTTTCTTTTCTGTTGTTCTTGTTGTTGATGAGTATCTCACACTGTCTGGTCTCTCTGAAATTACAGTAATCAAATCTTCCAACTTAGCTGTCAACAGAAATTATGGCTTTTTCATTAATGAAAGTACCGAAGGAGTCGATCCAGAGGAATCACAGTTCTAAAGGACAAGGATTTTATTTTTTATTTTTTCATTTTGAGAGTGAAGTTTGCTCATTCGTTCTCCTTTTGCGGTGTCTGAGATTTTTCCTCCTTCTCCGTATCTCCAGCATCTCACCCGCGACATTGAGTTAGATGAGAGAGAACGTGTAGGACATGTTACAGTGAGGGAGTTATAAATCCAAAACAGAGGCAGTTATAGCCACTCGATGGAGGGGGGAAAAAGTGCCTAAACTTCGTAACGGCTCGATTCCAGTGAAACCCACTCAGTCGTGTTGTCTCGCTTTTCTAAAGCCGCTCTCCCTCATCCCTAGCATCCTCCCTTTGCTTCATATCCATATTCTGATCACTACACCCTTCTGTTTTCTCGCTGCCTCTCCTTTTAACTCTCTCCGGCTCTCTAATCCTCTCCTATTTGTCTCCCACAGTTCCTACTTTTCACCACGCCTACTGTAAATGCATTATTGCAACTCTGCCTAATCGGGGTATTCTTAACTTTTACAAATTTAGAATGAAATAGTTGGTGAGAAAACAATTATATCACAGCTCTGCTGAATTCTTACATCTTACATTCTTACAAGAGGTGTTGATTAGTTTTCCATACCTGCAGCACTGATAATTGAAATCTATTTATATTATACTATATTAATGTGTTTTTTCACATGAGGCATTGGTGGCTCAGTGGTAGGTTTCTCGCCTATCATGTGGAAGGCCCGGGTTCGATTCCCAGTCAATGCCTCAACCCCAGCCACTGGATGCAGTGCTGGTCCCAAGCCCGGAAAAATGGGAGGGTTGCGGCAGGAAGGGCATCCGGTGTAAAACCTGTGCCAAGTTGTTGTGCGGACCAGTTGGTCCGCTTTGGCGACCCCGAACAGGGAGCAGCCGAAAGCAGCTTCTTCTTCTCAATGTGTTCTTTCACATACAATCCTATATGTCCGATACAATCCTATTCAATCCGATATTTTAAAAAGTTTGCAGTTTTTCAAAATTGCCTCAGATTTTCTGCAGATTTGGGCCATAACACATCATGTAAAATGAGTATAGCTATCACAGACTTTAGTATATGTAGTATATGTAATTACAAATGTGTCTTCACTGGTAGGAATTTAATAGAAGAATCCTGTGCTTGCAATTTCACACATTAAAATAAAATTCTGCAAAAAAAAATGGAAGTTGCATCACAAATGTTGAAAAAAATAAGAAAAAGACACAGCAAAATCAAGAATCACAAAAAACCCTGAAATCCTGTTACATGATAGTTTGTTTAGTGGCTAATATAATTAATAACTAATAATAATAATAATCCACCTCTGCCATGTGTGTGTGGAGTTTGCATGTTCTCCCCGTGCCTCGGGGGTTTCCTCCGGGTACTCTGGTTTCCTCCCCCAGTCCAAAGACATGCATTGTAGGTTGATTGGCATCTCTAAATTGTCCGTAGTGTGTGATTGCGTGAGTGAATGAGAGTGTGTGTGCCCTGCGATGGGTTGGCACTCCGTCCAGGGTGTATCCTGCCTTGATACCCAATGACGCCTGAGATAGGCACAGGCTCCCCGTGACCCGAGAATAGATCGGATAAGCGGTAGACAATGAATAATAATAATAATCAAAATGATCAATGACTAATAATATTTATAAAACGCTGTTATTTAACAAAGCAAAAAATAATTACTTGTACAAAACGTTTCCTGGAAGGAGATATAACGGAAGGAGTCGGTTCAAACCTGAGTGTTTTCCAGTTTGCGTTCTAGCATAAATTATCACAGGTTTTCATTTGTTTTTGTTCCATTAACTTCGAAAGAGAAAAGAGAGAAGGTGTACAGCGGTCATAATGTAAGTGATAACTTGTTTCAGTTGAATTCAGTTTTATTTGTATAGCGCTTTTAACAAGGGAAATTGTCTCAAAGCAGCTTTACAGAACAGGAGAAATATAGAACAAAAAGTTCAAGATTAATATTAGACTTATATTTACATTTATTTGTATTATTCCCTAAGCCCTAATGTGCAAGCCTGAGGCGACTGTAGTGAGGAAAAACTCCCTTAGATGGTAAGAGGAAGAATCTTGAGAGAAACCAGACTCAAAAGGAGAACCTCATCCTCATTTGGGTGACACCAAAGACTGAGATTATTATAAACACCAGAAAGTATGACTATATATAATGTCCTTTCTACAGTCACATACAGTCATTTGGAGTTGTATAACCAGGAGCTCCTGAGCAACTCATAAATTAACTCAACATCTGAGCTCATTATAGAATCAACACCAACTACTTCAAGCTGAAGCCTTCAAACGCTCAATGATGGAGATACAGCGTATGTAGGATGTTATTTTGTGTATTGATTACTGTTATTGATTAATGTTGTTTCACAACACAAAGGTACACCTGTAGATGGATAGTATCATTAATTAATATAATCAAAATTTGAAATTGCTGTGGTATAAGAGGAATAAAACTCTAAGGAATAACTAATCAACTACCAAGGTGAGAACACACCTTCGCTAGGAGACATATATATACACAAAGACAAAGAAAGCAAATGAAAGGAAAGAACAGTCTTCCTAATCCTGCTCACTGGGAGAGAAATAAAGCAGCATGACGTTACAGTTAAGCTTAGAAAATTGGTCTTTCTTTTTATGTTTCATCGCAGTAAACATGTTGCCTAGAGTTGATGAGGAATATTTATCCGCACTCTCTCCGGAATCAACCAGAGCGCGTCGGTATAAAACGAACGCTTCTTCTGAGAGGCTTATAACCATTGGTTCAGAAGTTTGTTGTTTTGTATGCAAAACACATTTTTCGCAGTCTAACATTCCTGATTAAGCTCATGAACAGCTTTAATTATGAGACTGATTCATCTGGTGTGTGTAGCAGAGTAAGAAAGAGGAATCTTAGGCATAGGATTATGAACCACTGTTTATAAATATGCTTTACAGTTACCTGGGCATCCACAATTTGATTCTTTATTAGTGCAATTCGAGATATCAAGCTAATGTTGTGAACATGAAATAAAAGTCTCTCTTATTCTAGTCCAACAAGCTAGATTTGTTTGTTTCTTCCATCGTTACATAGGACGAGACCATTTAACCAACCTCCCGTAAGATTTTTTTCTATAGCTTTTTGGCAAAGATAACTGTGAAAGTAAAAATAATCTGGATCACATATTGCTCTACATAGCTAATTGCATTTTTCCATTTGTTCCCCATCCAAAACAATCCTAATTAAAATAAATAAAATTGTGGCAACACAGAAATGCAAAGAAGCAATCAGATTGCAAGATCTTTCATGATTCTGAAGCTCATGGCCAGATAAGTGTGCTTGCATGCTCTGGGGTTGCTTCAATATAATCTTATTTTAATACATAGGTATATGAATGGATGTTTGTTTAGCTTACGTTTAACATTTTTGTAAAACGACAGAGTACATATGTGAGAATTTGAGCTGAGAGTAGAACCAGATGGAAAACCTTTCACCTTTCCCTGACATTTTCTATTTTATTTAAGTTCTAAATACGATGCAGTTTCTCATTATGTGTTGTTTCATGTGTAAAGATTTACAAAAATCTTCTGTTTAAAGTCTGATGCCATATCCAACACAAAAGTGATAAACCTCACAGCTTCATGCAAAGCTAAAGAAGCAAACATCAAGCAAACACCAGTTATTTGTATTAAAAGGGGAAAGTGTCCAATCATATATTCTTCTCAAACCAAGAGAATGAGAAATGAAGTCTGGTGGAGTGTTGTTTTAGTCTCAGACTAACCCTTGATAGCAATTATGCTAATTCAGATTCTAGTCATGCTAACTGCTAATGAAGAAAAACCCTCCCACTCGATTCAGTGTCATGAAACATCGTATCAAACTAAGGACATGTCAGTCCGCCTACACAACAGCCTCAGCTCACTGTCTTCTACTTGATTGCTGATGGACTTATTTCTATGATATCTTTCTTGCTAACATTTGGCATTGCCCTTTCTCTCTCTCTCTCTCTCTCTCTCTCTCTCTCTCACTCACTCTCTCTCTCTCACTCTCTCTGGAGTCCGGCAGTTCTCCTATCTGATGCAATTATACTGCTGTATTTCTGTCCCTGCTGACATAGGCTGCAATTTGCTTGTCTACTGTTGCCCTAGTAGGACAAGCACAAACACGGCTGTGATCTTGGTGAAATAGTCTCTGCAGCAACCGAGGAGCTCACGCAGTCCACCCTCGCCAGTCCTTGAGTAAAACTTTAGTGTCCACTTTCTTTCTTATTCATTGTCTTTCCTCGCCTCCAAACCTAACTCTCTCCTGTCATGAGCAATTTTCCTCACGCCTTTCTTTCTCAAACGCTACTGATTCACGGCGCTGGAAAATCGCCTACTTGCGCTGTTTGAAAAGCAGCGAAAAGAAAGTTCGGCACTTAATTACCAGTACACGCCTTGTGCTGAGGAGATAACTGCCACCTACTTCTGTAATGAACTCTGGCAGCCTCACCCTTGCCAATGCAAGAGATGAGGAATACTTCAAGAATCAAGGACTGTCTCCCTCTCTCTCTCTCTCTCTCTCTCTCTCTCTCTCTCTCTCTCTCTCTTGACAACAAGTCTCTGTTAGAAAAAAAAAAACATTTGCACATGCTTCTCTCAAGCAGAAAACCATAGATAACACAACCCAGTTTGTCAATAGTATATATTAGGGATTGCATGGACTAGATTATTTATACATTTGATAGTTGTTTCTGAGCATGCCAGCTGAAATCAGGACTCATTTCTCGGGCAGTACTGAGAGCTACATTCTCTATACACACTATACACTACTGTAGATATTTCATCCTCCATTCCAGGAAGAGCACTCATTGACCGATAATAAAGGCTCTGTTTTTGGACACAAACTTCCTTGCCTTGCTCTCAGTTCCAGGATCAACAATATCTGCTGAGCTAGCAACTAACAGATGCGTTTTAAACCTAAAGATTTATTTTTTTTCAACGTAACCTAACAGAATTGAATAGCATATACATGGAAGGCTAGTCGACTATATACCGAAAAATAGCCATGCATCCCCTTCAAATATAAATATAAATACCTGACTGGATGTTTTTGATGGGGGGCACGGTGGCTTAGTGGTTAGCACGTTTGCCTCACACCTCCAGGGTTGGGGGTTCGATTCCTGCCTCCGCCGTGTGTGTGGAGTTTGCATGTTCTCCCCGTGCCTTGGGGGTTTCCTCCGGGTACTCCGGTTTCCTCCCCCAGTCCAAAGACATGCATTGTAGGTTGATTGGCATCTCTAAATTGTCCATAGTGTGTGTGTGTGCCCTGTGATGGGTTGGCACTCCGTCCAGGGTGTATCCTGCCTTGATGCCCAATGACGCCTGAGATAGGCACAGGCTCCCCGTGACCCGAGTGTAGCTCGGATAAGCGGTAGACAATGAATGAATGTTTTTGACTGGATCTGTTGATCATATGATCAGACATCTTGAACACCATCACAATCCCAGAATACTTAAAAAAAAAAAAAACTGGAGAACTCTAGCGGCAGCCATGTTTAAATTAGTTGCTAAACTGTACAGTTTAGCAAGTATTGTATCTGCTTGCAAGAAAGTGACATACGGTGTTGGTTTCTGAGTCCGTCTCTTCATTTATTTAGTCCATGGTACTTAATTTTCATCTTGTTTGTGTGACAGTACAACGCTTCAGACCTTGTGAACTAAAAAGCTGCCACATTCATCCCCTTTAGAGTGAGACTGTACAGTGGAGGGTGTAAATCGGTGCAGCGAGTAGGAAAAACTTCAAACTACCAAGTCATGTCCTTGGATTCTCTTTCAGAACAATTTTATAGAAAAGTGCTTCCCATCAGTAGACCTTTCTGTTTTTGGGTAAATTGGCATGAGCGCCACTCACCTGACGTATAATGATACCATCAGAGAACCTCCAATTTGCCACATTCGTACCTTGTCACCTGGGTTAATACCTACTTAACTCTGCTGGATTTCAGGAAATCCATGCAAACAGGCTAATACACACATGTGCACGCTGGTTCGTATTCCTGTTAGTCCTGGAGGCAGACCTGCAAGCTGTGCATTACTCACTGAAGCATAGCAATGTTCTGCCCACACACACATACACACACACACTTCAATAACCCACAGCGTAATTACAGGCAGAATTTTGGAGTGTTGCCACGTGCCAGAAGAGAGTTTATGAACGTCAGTATGGTTCTGTCTATCTGTTTTCTTACTGCAAATGATGTGGCAGACAATGAGAGCAAATAAAAAAATCAAAGCTCATATTCTTGATAAAACTCAGAGCATCGGCGGAAACGTGAAGATGCCTTTATAGCTCATCTTCCTTGTCATGAAAGCACCATTTGAGTTATTTTGTGCCCAGGAACCATATCGATCATCCTCTCCAGCATTGCTCATGTCTTCCCTTTATGCTACAACGTGGAGTTTTCCTTACTCTTATTTTATTTCATCTCATGTTCTTATTCTGGTATTCTGGTTTAAAAATATATAATCTCCTCCTCCTCCTCCTCCTCCTCCTAATGCCTCATTCTGAAGAACTTCACCTGTTCTACACATGCTGAGGAATTCAGTTCCTCAGCATGTGTAGAGTGAGACACATGTCGCGCAGTTAGTCGATTAACCCTCCTTCATCCATCACTCTGTCAGGACGTAATCCACTGTATCCTACACACATTCAAACACACACACTCACACACATACACACACACACTTCACGCCAAATTCATTTACAGTAGCAGGAGTAGTGTCCTTGCAAAGTTGGGAATTGGAAGCATGCTGTGTCTCAGACTAGCTTTGAGGTTATGAATTAAATTACAACAGGCACCGTGTGAATTATTACACTGAATAATACGACTGCAGGAATGGAAAGTTACTTCAAACATTAGAAGTAAATAACCTGCTCATAATCGCAAAAGCTCAGCAGTAATCAATTAATTCAGTAATCAATTTAATTATTTTTTCTACCCAACACCCATATTTCTTTTCACACAGCCAAAGTCACTACACACAACTTTCGTAACAGCTCTTATGTTGCCGTCTGAAAAGGAGAAAAGGTAACACAATATAATATATACAATGGGCTGATGAATCCCTATCTTTGCTTCAAGAACCTTTCCCACTGTTTAAAAAAAGACAAATCATGAACCTTGTAAAACTGCCATCCTTAATTTTTTCTCTTTCCTTCACTAAGGAACTAAAAGGCTAGCAACCCCTATCCTCTCTGGACTAGGATTCTGTATGAAGTGATGTGATAAATTCTTGTTCTCCACCGAATCCCTTTGGAGATTTTGAGGTACTCGGGCCTTTCAGAGCTCTTAAGATACTGTACAGTGTCTTTACTCAAACAGCATTTGTTGGTTTCCTGTCTGAACTCTTTAAGCTCAGCTCTTCCTGCTCACCTCTTCCATTTTTAGATGAGTGGAGTCAAACGGCATATTCATAATGGAGGTAGAAGTAGAAGCTTCTTCGACTTCGTATCAGGGATTGAAGCAAACATATTCTAGGTAGCTCAAATCCACAGATTGTTCTTCATTTTTAATACAATCATGTAGCTCTCTCTCTCGTCAGTTTATTATTCTTTCTCTCATTTAGCCTCAGTTAACCTTAAAACCCCTTTGCTCATCGCATTTAATCTACATAAAACTCTGTAGTCTGTATAGATTACATTTGCTTGCTAAATCACGCATCTAGTAGATTGCCACTTCTTATTTGACCAGGCAACACAAAACAGTTAGTTTAATGGCTAGGACTAAAGGGTAGAAATGAATAACCACACAACAATCAGTTTATACTAGAGGCATCTGTTTAAAATAATGAAAGTAGAAATTAGTTAGGATGCAACAAGCTTCACTTCCTGGATCTGGGCAAGTCCAGAGGTGAAGGTTCAACAACTTCGAATACATTTTTTTGCTAATAACTTTTTATTGAATATTCAATTATGAACACAAACAAATACAATACTTCAGGAGTTTGGGGGGAACAAAAAACAAACTTCAAATACATTTTTATAAGTAAAAGCTGTATATACACAACACACAGCTTTTCTCAATTAGCATATACAGTGGAACCTCAGCATGCGAATGCCCTCACTTACAAATTTTCACCTTATGATTTGAAATTTTGCAAGAAATGTGCATCGGCATACGAAAGATTTTCGGCATGCGAATTAACCAAACTGAACGCCGGCTCAGTTGCGCATATGTCCGGGAGCCATTCAAATCTTGTTTGCGTCAGTGGAAAGCCAAGCAAAGCCAACCAAAGTGAGTTTACGAATTTTAAACATTTTTTTCAGTCAGCGAAAGCTTTTTGGAAAGAGTCAACCCACGATACCATCATTGCCTTCAGTATGCGCTCTAAAGCTAGGTGATTTTTTGCGTGTTTTTTGTTGACAGATCGGTTTTGTGGGTGGTCTGTTTTATTTTTAGCCCAAGCTTGGTGGCACGACTTCCTGTGAGGGCCCTTGGCATGAAATGCTTGGCTTGGGTTAGTTCTTTGTAAGCAGCCATACAGTTTACATACGCTTCGTATCAGTAATATTGGTTATATTTTTGGGTGGCTGGAACAGATTATCTACATTTACATTATTTCTTATGGGAAAATTTGTTTCGCAACACAAATTTTCATCTAAAGAACTTGGCCCAAGAACGAATAAAATTTGTATGCCGAGGTTCCACTGTATACTATATGGCCAATAACTGTTCCCCAAACTGTTTCCACAAACTTGGAAGCAAACATTTGTCTTCATTGTTTTTTGTATTCTGTAGAATGAAAAGAAAAGAAAAGAAAAAGAAAAAAAGGCATCTTCATCTTTTGTGAATCTTTCTTCCACTTTTGCTTTAATACTTAAAGACATTTCTAAAAGTTTTGACTTTTCTAAAAGTTTTGACTTTTCAACTTTAATACAACTGAAGAACTTGAAGTGCTTCACCATCTGTCACAGCATTTTTATTTTAGCCAAATTGGAGCGCCTATACCTTTGTAAAGAATTTGTAGGCTTTTCCCACCTACTCATGTCCAGTGCATTTTTCACCTTTTTTCCGTTCCTGATATCTTTCTCTGCTTACTTCTGCTTTAATAGTTGCAGACTTTAAAAGGCAGCATTTTAACTGAAACGGTATCTTGACTGGAATGGTATTCTTACCCAAGGATTGATCTCAAAGTAGTGGCAGCTATTTCTTCGGTTCTGAACACAGCTAAACTACTGTTTACTTAACGACACAGCTAGATAACTTATGTAGTTTTAAAAAAGGCTATCCAGAAAATTAACTACATATAATGTGAGATTAATTTGCTCATTCAGAGCATGCTCAATCATTTCTGTAAAATCTCCCACTACAAATCTGACTGCGATGGCAATTTATTAAAATTTTGAAATCCTTTTTAGTGACAGATTACCTGCACTATTTGTCAAATACTTTCACAGAACTATCATCTAATGCATTATAGGATTTCCAAGTATAGGCGCTTGGTATCCTACCATGTAAAGTTGCCCCACAAATTTGGCAAACACAAAACTCCATCCAGGGTTCATCAAGGATTCTTGGGAAACTCAAGAGAGTTCAGCTTCCTAAAGATGGTTCTTTCTGATAGTGAAACACACTGTTGCAAGCTTTTACATAGAGCCAAAAAGGACATACAAATGAACCCTTTATAGATGCTTAGAGGGAAGCTGCTGATTTTCAAATCTTGGGAGCATTTCCCTCAGTTGTTGAGCTCTAGAGGGACAAATCAGAGGCTTATAAGGTGCTAAATCGAAACTAGTCGTACCCAGGTCTGGGCTGCTGCCTTGCAATTGAAATATAAGCATCCTGTTACTTTATTTCTTAGTTCTATGTCAAGTTCTGAACTTTCTCTAAAGGATTGTATTGCATTTCTATTCAAAACATTGTAATTCATTCATTTTTCTTCAGCAACAGCTTTATTCTGGATCTGGAGGTGAGAATACAATACAAATGGTCAATTTAGTCTTACCAATCTCCCTACTGGAGATATGGGAGAAAACCAGTGAATCCATGCAAGCATGTTATGTTATATATATATATATATATATATATGTATTATTCAGAGAGACCAGAAATGTGAGAGAAAAAATCTGTGTGTACGTGTTTGTGTATTCTCCTTTGCCGATATCAGCCGTCGATAATGGACCGTTTGTGCCCTATCCTCTTTTCCCTTCAAAACCAGTATGCCTCCTTCAAGATCTTTTAACATCCCTTTCCAGAAATGCTTACCCTGGTGAGAAATTAACTCATAGAAAGATCCGGTTCATAAGTCATCTGTGCAGGCGTCATTATGGCTTAAAGTCATCAGCAGCTCTCCTGGGGTTCAGGCAGATGGGCTGATCTGTTAATGATCCACTAATGCTAGTGTCAACCTAATGGAATATCTCAGCTTATTCTGTCACTCATACATGCACACTCTCACAAGAGCAGAGAAATCAATGTAGTGTTGCACACACACTCAAATACACACATGGACACTAAAATCAATGAACTGTGATTTGCACAAACAAGGCTATTAAGTAAATAATAGGCTCAGTCAGCATTAATTGAATCAAAGAATGGACGTCCGCTGTATTTTTCCCTATTCTCAATCAAACTGTGGAACCACACTGGGTGCTTTATCCATGCATGACTAGAGAGGGAAGCAAACTAGCCAAAGGAAATAATCATATGAGCGGAGAAATTTGCACACAAATATTACTACATCCATAAAATGACATCCTGTGTGGCCACCCTCGTTGTATCTCTCATTGCGTCAATTAAGAGTGAAATCTATCTTTCGTCGTCCTCTACCTACCCCACCTCGTCAGAGGTCGTTCCCTCACTCCCTCTATCAGTTTGAGCTGTGAAGAGGACAGGAAATAGAGTGCTGACATCAGCAAAGGAGACAAGAAAGGAGAAACAAATCTCTCTCGTCTTGCTAACACACCTGAGGCTTGATAGACATGCAATTATTCCGACCTACAAAGTTGTCCTAACTGCTACCTTTAGTTGATTCCATGTCCAATCTGCGTCCAAAAATGTTACCAGGACAATCCAGAGAGATTTGAGACTCTTTGCTGTATGAGGCTATTTCATGGTGTGTGTTGTATAGAATGTGAAAACTCTGAAAATTACCTCTTTCTAACTTCCCTCACTATGTCTTCTATATTCAATTCTCCTTCTTTTCCTTTTTCATCCCACAATATTCTCTCACCCCCTTCCCCTTTTTCCTTCGCTCTTTCTTTCTTTCAACGTCCCAACAGGTCGGCAGTTGACGATCTTTAACAGCCAGGCGTTCATAAAAATCGGCGGTGGTGAAAAAGGCCGCAACTTCCAGGGTCAGATCTCGGGCCTGTACTACAACGGCCTGCAGGTCCTAAAGCTAGCGGCGGAAGGTGACCCGAATGTGCAAGTGCAGGGAAACCTGCGTCTGGTGGGCGAAGTGCCCTCGGTCCTCACCACAGACACCACATCCACCACGCCGCTCGCAGACATGTCCACCACTATTATGGAGACCACAACCACCATGGCCACTACCACCACTCGCAAGCAGCGCTCACCCACCATGAGAGACACTGTCACACAGGTGAGGGATAAAAAAAAATAAAGTAAATTAATAAGATGTAATTTTCCTCCTCTCTCCTTCTCTTAAATTATTATTATTACACTGGAGCTAAAAACTGGATTGCTTGTGGCTACTAATATTAGATGGGGAAAAAGAGAGTGAGAGTTAAATAAAGAGAAGACTATAAACATGCCACCACGCCTTATCTAATCAAATATTCACTCTTTGTCCATAGTAGTTAGTTTTAGATTTACCCCTCGTCCTTTTTCTCTCCTCTGTGCCCTTTGCTTACGGCAGAATGAAGAGCGAAAAGCTGTGACTATTGTCCAAATTGAATAAAGGCAGGCAGGAACACTTAATTATCCCAAAAGAGCATTAGAAAAATTGCTCAAGTGTGAAGTGGCTATTAGCCTGTGCCACACAATTGTTCATTCAACGGGACAAAGACGTAGCCATGCCAGCCCCTTTAAATTCATTATTATAGCTTTATGCCACAATACAACTTCCTTATTTTAGATCAGGCAGAATGTTAAATAGGGCAGTTTTGAAGTTTTGAAGGTAAAATGCTCTGGGCTATATTTTTTTCAAGCGATGCATAATGTTAGAGGAGCTTATTACTGATTATGTAATAACATACACACAAAAAATACTTAGACACAAGTAGCTAATGTTAGTAATGTTGGGAAAGAAATTAACAGCTGAATTAATAGAGGATTGTTTGCATATTGAATCAATCCACAATGGATAATTAATATAAACTAAGGCCTTAATTGTCTTTTTGGTGGTTAATTAAAGAAATCATTCAGCCTTATATAAGCTTATTTACAAAATTTGTTAACATGAACAAACAATTAATACTGAGAACTGATACTGAAATTTGTATAACAAAGTAACACGTGTAAATGGATGTTTGACTAAATGTTAAATAAGAGATAAGATACGATAAGAAAACTTTATTAATCTCAAAGGAAAGTCTTTAAAAGGCAAGGCAGTGAAGATGAATATGTTTCCATTAAAAGCAAATTCTGAAGTGTTTTATTCCACGTATGCAATTTAGGTATTGATTTTTAATTTATTAAAGATTCTCATGCTCTGATTTATTATTAGTTATTAGTTATTAGTTATTTAGTTATTAAGAATTCAGCTGCAGAGTTCATGGCAGGCATAACCAACAAATGAGTCTATTCTAATATGTGTTCTTCTGGAGACATTTTTAGCATGACCTTATGGTTTACATTTACAGCATTTGGCAGATGTTCTTATCCAGAGCGACTTTTTATTTCATTTTATACAACTGAGCAATTGAAAGTTAAGAGCCTTGCTCAGGGATCCAGCAGTGGCAGCCTGGTGGACCTGGGATTCAAGCTCACAGCCTTCTGAACAGCAGCCCAACAGTAGTCCAACATTTTAACCACTAAGTTACCGCATCCCCCATTATTAACACTTTGTGTATTGTTAATGGTTGGATTTGGGCAATTATTGCAGGCTTACTTTAAATCTTTACTAGAATACTCTACCTTACCCCTTACAACTACAGGAATTTGTAGGTTTTGGAATAATTTATTAAAGAGCAGTGTTCATAAGGTCTCTTGAATCTTACAATATATTTCCAAAAGTTTTGGTATGTCTGCCTTTTTGGACTTTAGTAGTGTGTTTATAGGAATTTTTGACCATTCTTCTAGAATTTCTATTTGTGAGGTCAAATACTGATGTTGGACGAGAAGGCCTGGTTTACAGTCTCCGCTCTAATTCGTCCCAAAGGTGTTCTATCAGGTTGAGGTCATCCATGTCTTTATGGACCTTGCTGGAGCCTGAAATTGTCCAAAATGTCTTGGTATGCTGAAGCATTAAGAGTTCTTTTCACTGGAACTAAGGGGCCAAGCCCAACCCCTGAAAAACAACACCTGAATTCAATGATTTGGAGGGGTGTCCGAAAACTTTTGACAATGTTACGACATAAACCAACCTTGGCATTTCTAAAAGCATATGCCAGCAGACAAAGCATTTCATTTTGACGGCAAAGGGCTCACAAAGGGCTCATACAGGTCTGATGTATGTAGCTCTGTGAGCATCACCCAGTATGTACATAATGTCTTATGGCATTCTTGATGACTGTTAGAATAAGCCTTTATAAATGGTTTTGTAGGTTTGTGTCAGGTGTCATAAAGAACATGACATAGATGTCATGTATCCTTATGTATTCTATCCTGAAGAAAATTTTTTACCCATTTTATAGTAACAAAATGATAATATAATACCAATTTTAAAACCATTAAGATGTTTGTATTAAGTCTAACTCTCTTTTTTAAACCACTGGAGTGATCAGAATCTGTTCTCATGGAAACATCCATCTAAATCTCAGAACTGAAATCTCAAAACTGATGTATTTTTAGAAATACTGTTCGTTGACGGTGTATTATATTAAGCAGTTTGGAGCACAGGAGGATGTGATTGCATCGTAGCTATAAATACATCAATGAACCCATGTTCCCCTACTGCTTCGACAAGACAACAGCGAACAGCTGCCATAGTGAGACAGTGAAGAAGACTTCAATCATACCTGTCTTTATGTGAGAATAGAAGTGCAGAGATCGAGAGGCGTCACGTGGCTTTCATCTTATTGTCTAACACTTTGATGGTTAAATAAAACATTGTTTGTACGCTTTGATGTTTTTTTCCTCTTGGACCCGGTCTCGGTTAGCCGAGCTCCACCGTCAATGCTGAGAAACAGAAATAGAGTTTTCCTATGTGATGAACCTGATGCGAATGTTGAAGGTTATTTCATTCTCTTATTCGATCCCATTTATCAATCTTTCACTAAAGTTTTGTGTGAATGTTTTGGAGGTTAATCCGGGTTCAAAAATATCACCAAATTCAGAAAGTCAATACAGAAAGCAGACACCCTTATCCAGAGTGACTTACAGTTATCTAATTTTATGCATCTGAGCAATTGTGTGTTGGTTAATAGAAGCCAATTAGCTATAAATGACCGAGCATGTTGACACCACGGCTGTAGATTTACATTTAGTCCTACCCACAAAACTCCCTAAAAGGCAAAGCTGCCTAAAGGCTAAGTTTAAAGCAAGAAAATGATGACTAAATGGGGAAAAAGCTCCTCCTATGCCTGCGTCCAAAAATTCAGCCCAGCCAGTTGGCTTTATGGACACAAACTAAACTCTACCAACTGTCCCAAGAAGACATTCTTTGGCTTAATATTTGCCTTAAATTATGCATTTGTTTTCGATTGATTTCTGTCAGTTATTTAACATGAAATGATTGATTTATGCAAAGGGGGAAAAAAATCACATTTTTCTGTGTATAATTAATCAATGACAAACTTGACAGCTTACAAAACTCATTACCATTTATACAAGCAGTCAAACAATATTCACATTAATGTGTCCTCTTTGGTATATTTACACAATCTTCTCAAAGGTTACAGATGGGGGTTTTTTCTGAACAAACTAGAGTTTCAGGAATACCACATTTGTTGTAGAGATGCACAGGTTGTTCATCTTTATAAATGATGCCCATTGTACACTTCTGGAAATTTATCACACTAGATAAACTGTGGCCACCCTCTGTTTTTTCTTTTGTTTGTTTTTTTGTCTATAGAGCATTTTCGGACAATTTAAAACGAAAAAAATGCAGTGTTCAAAGGACTACTTGTAAGAATAGCTCACAACCGGGAACTGAACAGCGTAATATCACACGGAAATAGGATTTCATAGTGTCAGAGATTGAGAATGATGAGTTATGTAACGTGTCAAAACATCCCTAAGCGCAGAGATGTGTGTTACTGCACAGAAGCTATTGAGGTCAACTCAGATCAGTCATTTCACAGCATTTAGAATTCCTAAGACCACAATGTTTATGTTCCATTTTGAAACTATGTACAGTAGCCAGTTTCAGAAGCAGCCATGCAAGCCCAAGCCATGACATTATTACCTCCATCGTTCATGTTCTGGATCATAAGCAGATCTGTACTTCCTCCACACTTTGACAGGTTCTTGCAGTCTCCACAGGTGAAACCCATGGTACAGACCAAGAGTCGACATTCAGAGCCATCGGCTGTTTAAACAATCAATCTAACAGGGAACATCTACACAAAAAGAAACAATTAGTCACATTTTCCGATATTTTTGATTGCTTGGAAATGGACGGGTTAAAACAAAAGATGCCAATTTGTTTAATACATCTAGAGATAAATGTTAGGACACAAAAGCTTAAATTCTAATCCAGCATCTGTCATCATTTGAGATGAAACCTAGAGCAAAAACAAAAGAATTGGATCTTCTGTTTCAATACTTTTGGAGGACACTGGTTTATTACGCCTGAAAAGATTTGTAGAAAAATCTGTGCATAAGTAACACTTTCATGAATGTTATACAGTGCAACATATAAAGCTTGTTTAAAAAGCAGGAAGTGACTCAAACAAGAGGGTTTCTAGTTCGAGTTCAAATGAGTTCAATTTGAGAAAATTTTCACAGAAGCTCTAAAAGCTTGTGACCATGTCATTTGCAAATGAATCTGTAATGTCTGCACTTATTTTATCATTAAAGTCTAAATGGTGGTGGATTTATGCTTAAAAATACATTTCCTATTATATATCAAAATGCTAGAATCAATTGTAGCATGGAAATGGAGGTGCAAAAGCTACAGTAGCTTAGAATCGTTGTTTTTTGCCAAGGAAAACCGGTCCATTGGTGCTTTTTTACACACTTTCTTTGAAGGAGAATTTCTGTCTGAGGTCAACCTCAAAATATCTTCATCTTTTGTGTTAAGTAAATTGGCGAGTAATTTATCAGTAATTTATTTGGACGAAAGAACATTAGCTGTAATAAAACTTTAAAGCTTAAATGAAATTAGTAACAAGTTCAAAAGGTGCAGCAAAATGCCCCTTTATAAAAAATATTGGCCCCATAAAAGAGTAATTACCCAAGAAATGAGTGAACTACTTAATTCTTGACATTTCAAATAGCATTTTCAGAAAGAAAAACAGCAGCAAATGACGTTTAAGGACTATTTTTATTCAAATTGGTTTGCCTAATAACTGGTTTAATACCAGGAGTCCATGATGCGCCTCATGCTCATGAACCTCATGCCACCGTAGTCCCTGAAGTTCCTGTACTCTCCAGGCCTGAAGTACCACATCCTGCCTTTGTAGTGGGGATGCTCATACATGAGCCAGTGGCCGTCCATCACGTGGCAGGACATGCAGCCGTTGGACCAGTGGTAGCGATCCATGAAGGAATCACAGTCATCCATCACCTCGTTCATCTGACCCATGAAGTTGTCCCTCTCATAGATCCTCATTCTGTAGGATCCTCTGTGCTGTTTGGGGAAGAGGACAAACACTGTCGTTTTAGAATAAAATCACCTACTGGGATATCTGTATCGTAAAAAGGATGTTATGTCTAATAGCGTACCATGGGGATCATGCGGCAGGACCTGATCCAGTTGTTGCCCCAGCCCCACATGTTCATGTAGTCAGCGTACTCGCCCCTCCTCATGAAATACTGGTTTCCCATGTAGTTGGTTTGGTCGTAGACCATCCAGCAGCCGCTCATCACCCTGCAGGAGTGGCAGCGGCTCATGTAAGAGTGCATATCGGCACAATCACTGCTGCACTCCCAGGAGCGCCCCATGAAGTTCCTGTCCTCATAGAAGATAACCTGTTTAAGCAAAAATGACAAATTGTATATTAGTAAATCAAGACAAAACAATAGAGTTGTCTAATTCCTTCAATGATCTTTGATGATTACCTTGCCCATAGTCATGGTGGCTGGTTTGGTTTGTTCCAAGCTGGATCCAACTGGTGAACTGACATCCTGTGTGGTTTAACCCTTGCATTTATACATAGACCAAGACTAAAGAATATGTGCCTCCTATTGTAAAAACTCCTGACCAAGCAGCATAGCACAAAAGCCCATAGAGCGCTGAAGAGCTTTCACTACATTTCCATGTGACACAGTCTCCAGAAATTCCCAATGGCAAGTCAGTAGTTTTTTGGCTTTCAAAAAACTGTATTATTTTACCATTCAAATGGCAAGTCTAGGTTATTTTACAGCAGTAAGCATTTGGTTTTACTGTAGAGTTATGGCACTTTAAATTTCCATTAAATGACTAAAATTGAAGGCATTGACGTATGAATGCGTACAATCATTTTTGTTAAAAAAAAAAAAAGAAAGAAAAAGAAAAAAATGAAAGCAGTATTGCTTTCAAATTTTTAAGGGGGTTATTTAATAGGGGTTTGGGGGGAGCTAAATGCATTGGAGTGGTTTTTGGATTAAAAAAATTTACTCTGTCCATGAAAGATACCCACAGACGACATATTTGAGGGCACAGAAAAAAAAAACTGAAAAAGTTTGACTACTATGTAAGAGCATTTTTTTCACCTTACAACAACAACAACAACAACAACAACAACAATAATAATAATAATAATAATTTGAGATTCACTGTTTATTAATATTTGTAATTTATTTAAACATATAATTAATATTTTAGTTATCAGATTTATTTATTTCTTTACTAATTTATTTATTTACTAGGGTTTTTACTAGCCTGGAACTGGGAAAAGATTAATGTCTCCGTGTTTCTCTGCTTCTCTCTTTCAGAACACAGATGATCTGCTAGTAGCATCAGCAGAATGTCCTAGTGATGATGAGGATTTAGAGGAGTGCGAGCCTGGCGGTGAGTTCATTATTCTAAATTGGGGTGTATTAATGAAGATTAAATGGGGCACGCACACACACACACACACACAGAAAGATTAATCAAAACCTGGGATTTTATAAATACAGCTGTGATTAGTCAGTATTGTTGCCATTACTTTAACATTATACAGGTCATGCCCTCTAACCTTTACAAGAGATAGTTGGGGGTTTTTTTATTTAAAAAGGTGAAATGAAGCTGGAATGACTTTACAGCTCTAAGTCTAAATCAACTGAGAACAGCCAAGATAAAGTTTATTAGGCTATAAAATCTTAGCGCTATACATATGTATTGTCCTTTTGGTACGTCTGCTTGTTCTACAGCACTGCTTGGGTAATGTCTGATCAGAAATCCTAATAAAACAAAGTGTAACTTATTTTATTTTAAATACCATTTAGAACAAGTTATGGGATTTCCTGAAAATTGTTCTTTTATGCTTTGTTAGTTTTATAAGGAATCAGAGTAAATGCTATGGTCTCATGCAGGTTCTTGAGAGTATGATTACTGTGTACTGTATTATATATATATTATATTAAGTATTCAGCAGGTGGAACTGAGAGATGGCACAAAACCTTTCCAAAAAAATAATGTGGTACAGTAACAATGGTCCAGTTACCCTTACAGTACCACAATACTCATTCTAGATGTATATATACACACATTTAAGGCATTTGGCAGACACCAGTCCACTTATCCAGAGTGACTTGCATTTATTTCAGTTATACAACTAAGCAGTTGCAGAATAAGGGCTTTGCTCAAGGGCCCAGCAGTAGCAGCTTGGCAGCACTTGGATTTAAACACCTGACCTATGCAGCAAGGCAGATTCTTTTTTTCGATCCTGACCGGAAAAAAGTGTTTACTAAACAGTGCTGTGTGGGTGGAGTTACAAATAGTGGTGGAAATTGTGCTGACTACTGATTGGTTGGTCAAAGGCAACTATCGCAAAATTGTCTTGATAAAATACACCATGATTGTTGTTGTTAATAATAATAATAATAATAATAATAATAATAATAATAATAATAATAATAATAATAGCTTGAAGCCGCAATTAAAGCGGCCAAGCATTGGAGGAAGACCAGAAGTCATTTAGTAAATTTTGCTGAGTTAAGCTGTTGAGATATTGCTTCACATCTTTCATTTTCAGTAGGCCTCCCAGGTGGAAAATAAACTTGAAGCCTGTTTTAGATCATTTTAGAGCTTTAGATCATGTTGCAAAATACTGGGCCAGATGATAGTCAAAAAGATATATTGCTGAGTAATACCCTCACTTCTTGTTCATAGATCATGTTTGTTGAGGTTGTGAATAAAATATCCATCACATCAAACTATCAAGCTTAAAAAAACCTATTTGGCAAAATCACAAATGCTTTACATTCAGCATACTTGAACACATTCCTTAAAACAAGGTCATTTACTGAATATATCACTATATTACTGAGATACACCATCACTTCCTCTTCACTTCCTGTTTAGCCAACACACAACTTTATATCATGTTCCTACTTTGATAACAATGACACAAATTTGTAGGAGAAGTCATTGAAAAAGTCTTCTATTTTTTGGAAATTAACATCGTTAACTCGGCTCAGCTCAACTCCGCATGATTCCTAGAATCAGGAGAAAGTGGAAGTGTGTTTATTTAACTTGTATTAACTTATTGTTGTATTGTGGAGATATTATAGTTAAAGGATGAGAAACATTCTGTGGGTTGCTATAGACTCCCATATGGAAGTAAAGGAAGAAGAAGAAGAGAAAAAACCACCACCACACCTATAGCCTATAAAATAATGTTTTTTAAAGTACTGCACTCATAAAGCAATAAAAGCTAGGTAAAAGTTAAAGGGAAAACATATATGTATTTAGCTGTTATAGCTGAAACAGTATACATATTTAATGATAATGTTTTCCATATCTTTGATGAAAGCTGCTTCAGCAAGTTATATTTGTTTTGCATTTGGCTTATGGGACAATACCACACTTTTATCATACAATTTAATGTTTTAGATTCATTAATATTTATGTACACGTTGATATTTGCCCCAATTGTACGTGTCGTACCAACGATCCCTTAAGAATTCGCCATGCTAAAGTTGTGGCTAATTTGAAACGGCATCCTTATACCATATATTTCTAAATATATATCCTTCAGCCATGGAAAATATAAGACTCTTAGTATTTACACTGCATTTTAACTTCAAGTTTTCAGTAAAGCTTTTCTTTATATTCACCAAAAGTAATGGCACCTTTGACGTCAGCCATTCATAATGATTAATCATTAATCCTTGTGTGTGCATGTGGCTCTTTTTTTTTTTTTTTTTGGTAAAAAGAGAACCAGTAACTAGATTACTAATCATATCCATCACTACTGTGTTGGCCCTTACCACCTCCTTCTATATCGAAAGGGACTTTGGGAGAAAGAATTTGGGCAAGAGACAATTCCAGCTTTAAACACTGCTGATTACTGACACGTGTGTCCTGTCGTGTTGCGCCTGAGGAAACAGGAATTGGATTTAAAAAAAGAAAACAAAGAGGCGGAGAGAGGATTGTGCTGATGATTCTTGGGGTCTAGTGAAACGTCTCATGGACCCCATTCCTCCCAGTCTATCTCAGTGGGCTAATTAATCTCTGCCCTTGTTAGACATCCCTAATTACACAATTTAATGAAGCCTGGCTTAGGGTTCTCTCCCTTCTAATGAGCCGACAACACAATGCAGTCAAACACAAACAATGGCTTCCATCAGATGCACAAACATGCACATTGTGCACATACAGTCCAGGATTAATGATGCTTTATTTATTAAAAAGAGGTTGATGTGGTTCAGCATGGTTCAGAATTCTGTAAAAACAAGAACAAGGAGTTTTTAGACCAATAGTGGCTATCAATGGAGCTTTTGAAAAGATAACAATAAATATATATTATGTTTTGCAACATCTTTTATCAAGCTCTGGATTGCAACCTTAATTTATTTTAGTTGATGAAGTCCATATGCACAAACCTAAAGATATAAAGTTTTCTGGACGGAGAAGGGCTCAATATTTCCTGGTTCCAGATTTGTGCACTAGTGCTCTTCATCAGGAAACTTCACTAAATAGTCATTTAGGGATGCCAATAATTTTGAAAACTGCATTTACCTCAGGTTTTTCCTTTTGTTTTTGAGTGATAACGTTTATTTTAACAGCATATCCTTGTATAAGCTCAGAATTGCATGTTTTTACATTTCAAGGGGTGCCAATAATTCTGTAGTTGAAAGCACACAGTAAAATTTACACGTATCCACGTCCTGCTGATCTGGCAGGCATGTATACAGCATGTGTGTTTTATTGATGTCGTAACATTTCATTGCATGTGAAAAGTACCGGCCTTTCTGTGTTTTACTCTGTAGAGTAGCATATGTGGTTTTTTGGCCCATTTTTCATAATCTCCATGTACCTTTTCCTTGCTACAGATTCAAACATTCATTGGACTATCAAGCTAATAATAATAACAACAACAACAACAGGATGTTTTGGCTACACACAAAGTGGAAATTAGGTTCATTACTGTAGAGTTTCTGAATTTTACTCACCTCTAATGCAGGAGATAATGCTTAAATTTGATGCTTTACCACCACAACGGTTAGAACTGATCTGAATGGAGCCAGAAGATGATATAAGATCACCTGTGAATGAAAGAGAATCAAATAATCACAGACACTCACAAACCACTTTAGCAATCTGCTGCACTGAATGGAATTTTACACGCAAAAATGATTTTTTCTAAATTCTTATAGTCATTCATTCGAGGTCCTCAAAGTTACCCGATGCTTTGCTAAAAACCAAGAACATATACATTCTAACAAACAAAAATTAGGAATATCTGGACTTTTTTACCTATTTCAAGCACTGCGGCAAAATAAAGCACCAGCAGGCTGTAAACCCTTAGCGTCATAAACAGATCGATTAGGGTAGAACAGTAAAACATTTTTGATTAGAGAGCTTTCCCTAAGAGCCTCGCAGAACCATTACAACTAGCCCTAAACCCCCATTCTCATTTTCTTTAATCTGAGAAAGACTACCGAAGACTTCGTAGCAAAATGTCAATTGGTGCTCAATGAACAAATACTTGCTGAACCATCTATATTTTTTTTTATTTGTTTGACATGCATGCAATAGAATCTAACACCATTGAGGATCGAATGAGTGACATCATTATTCATAATTTCAGCTTGTTGTAGTCAATAAAAAAAACAGTCATTTATTACTCTCAAAACAAATTATTTTTGTCAAGCGTGGAAAAAAGGAGAGAAAAACAATTAGTTCTTTATTGAATATGAAATGTGTTACATGGACTGTATTTGGATGCAAGATTTTGAATTAAATTTTCTAATAATAATGTTGAGCTTTCACAATTTTCACACCTGATTATTGAATTAATTAATTTAATTAAATAATTAATTCATAGATAAATAGATAAATAAATAAATAAATACAAACAAACAAACAAACAAACAAACAAATAAAACATAGCACTAAAACCACCTAACAAAAATGCCCATGAAAATTAATATATAGTGAATAAAAATCTGAACTAGAATTAACCAAGTAACAATGGCAAAAGAAATAAATGCATTATATTATCAAGTGAATTGAATCCATGAATAATTATACATAGCAGGCCTAATGAGCCACACTTGTGCAGTTATTTTATGTTTGCAAATGTCCTACATTTTATTTAGCCCCATACATTTTGCTTAATGTACAGTAGTGTTTAATATTGGAACTAAACGTACAGAAGTAGCTTTCCTATCAATCACTTATAAATGATTAGCGCATTTTTACATAGGAGACAAACTGAAACTTTAAGTCAATGACTACAAAAAGTGGCCTTTTTTCTAAACGACCTTGAATTAGTCTGCTATT
This sequence comes from Hemibagrus guttatus, assembly GCA_033459395.1. Lineage (NCBI taxonomy): Eukaryota > Metazoa > Chordata > Actinopteri > Siluriformes > Bagridae > Hemibagrus > Hemibagrus guttatus. The sequence continues at coordinate 5,468,576 of JAUCMX010000029.1, read as the reverse complement.
TTTTCTCCCACCAATGTCAGCATGACATCAGACGTCAGTTAAACCCATTAGTTCCTCAAGAGCTCTTGGTCACTGTTGAAGAAAGGCCATTATCAACATTTACATCATTTCCTGTCCAGTGTCACCCAAATGAGGATGGGTTCCCTTCTGAGCCTGGTTCCTCTCAAGGTTTCTTCCTCATATCATCACAGGGAGTTTTTCCTCACCACCGTCACCTCAGGCTTGCTCATTAGGGATAAATAGTACCTTAACTTTAAACTTTCTAATCTTTTTTCTATGTTTCTTTACTTCTATAAAGCTGCTTTGAGACAATGTCCATTGTTAAACGCGCTATACAAATAAATCAAATTGAAAAGTTAAACACAAAAATATTGTAGCTTTTAGAAATACTGAATATACAAGAAACATTTTACTCAAGGATTTTCCCAGGCTGTGACACATATGACTGCTCTGAAAATTAGCTCTCAGATGTGGTCAGTGTTCAAGATGCTTAGTTGAAGTTTAGATTTTAATTAAATGAGGCTATATTGATCAAAAATAGCCAATAAGCGGCATCATGTGCTTATGGTTAGGCTGCACCATATTCTATACTGTATTCTTCTCCTTAGAATAGATCCTGACTGCATCATAATCAAAAATTGCTGATATCTTTGTTTACATCATAGCCAATAAACTGATTAGATCATGAAAATGAATATTATATTATAAAAGCCTAGAAGCAAACTAATCAAACTCAGCCACCCACATTGTGTATCACAGAGTTAATTAGCTTTGTTCATCTGTGGAATAAAAATGGCAAACACCTTCCTCTCCGTGAGCTTCAGCCTGTCTGTCTCAGTGGTAACTGTTGTTGTTGTTGACCCTGTTGATGTTGAATGCAAATAGCACACAGCGGTAGATTATGGGTTAGGAAATAAATAAGGAGAAGAAAAAAAAAGAATGTCATGGGAGATAAACAGCACGGACCGAATCATGAAAGAAACTAATGCAAACAAAAGAGAAGAAAGGAAACCGAAAGTAACTGAAAGAATAGGATATTGCAGGACATGAAAGAAGAGAAAAGCTGGCTTATTTGGTCTTGAAATCCCTCGTATTTTGTCGTGTGCGTGTATAAAGCTTGAGGCCAGAGTGAGACAGAATTTATATTTTCCGTCAAAAGTCTTTGATGCAAAAGAATTTTGCCTTTGACCAACATCATCTATGTGTCAGTAAATCCCAGGTTAAGCCTGAGGCCTGAAGTAACATTTAATCTCTAAATATGTGACATCATGCATCCTTGTACATTATAATGCGGTATTTCATGATAGATAGATAGATAGATAGATAGAAAGATAGATAGATAGATAGATAGATAGATAGACGGACAGATAGACAGATAGATTCTCTTGTCATTTACTCATACTTATAATAACATCAGTCAAATTATTTTTAAAAATTAGATATAAAAAAGATTTTTAAAAAAAGATTTAAAAAAAAAAGATTTATTTTAATTTTTATTATTTTAAATAATAAATTAATTATTTTTATTAATAATAATAATAATAATAATAATATGTTGGATGTGTAAATGACTAGGGATACTTTTTTCCTATTTTTTATTTCTATATAATTTCCCTCTTGATTCTAACTGTAAATCAATTTAATATTTAATGCAGCCGTTTCCCCCCATCCTCCAAATTCTTTACATTTAAATTATACAGAATCTGTGTATTTAAAAAATATATACTATTGTATAATCAAGATTTACTTCAATAAAGAAACATGATATTCAGACACAGAAAAAGTAGCACAAAATGTAAAACGATACGAGTCTGCCTTTACTGGAGAAACGATTAAAATGGCATCCCAATTAAACCCACTCTTTGAAGTAGACTGTATTATTTAAAAGGTCATTGCTGCTCAGCATGTCCGGCAAAAACTGGAGGCTAAAGGCTGGTGAATTTCATTACAAAGTGCATCTTGGATGCCACTGAAGATCACATGTTAATTAGTCCATCGTGTTAATAGTAAAATAATTAATAAGATTAAAATGCGAGTCGTTTCGGGAGGACTTTTACTTTAATGTTCTTTTCTGCTCTTTTTGTACTGCCATCAGTGTTTGAGTCATTTCTGTACTCGGTAAAAACTCTCACACTTGTCTGAATGTTAAATATCGAGGATGTATTGCTTAAGGCATGAAATGTCTCTATTTGAGGTTCAAAGCCTTGTGCAATGGAATAAGCAAATACTGTACCATCTGTGTATTTCTTATTTTCATGCATCCTGATTTAATTAGGCTAACTCAGCAGCTTGGAGAATTCAGGGTTTCTCACATTACTAGTCCATTTAGGTTAATCCCTGATTATTCGAATGATCATATTCAACAAAAAGTGTAACATTAAAGCCATTAAAAAAAGGAAACTGATTAGATTTAATACAATTGCGTTATAATAGTAATTAGTAGTAGTAGTAGTATTGTTATTGTTTTTATTGTTGTTGCTGCTGCCATTATTAACATCAATAAAAATATTAGAATTTAGAACATCAATACATTATGAAATATTTATATTTAATTAATCATTTAAATGTATAACTTTTAAATTAATGAGAATTTCTGAGCATTTAATGACCAACAGTGTAACATAAAAAGGAACATAGAGTCATAAAGCAAAAATATTTATTGGTTTAATTTAAAAAATAAAATGACATTTACTATTGTTAGTAGTATTAGTAGTTGTAGCGATTAATAATACAATAAAGAATATAAATTTAATGAATATTAAACTTTTAAAAGTACAATTTATAAGTTCTATTTAAAAATGACAATAAACAATTAAAATAAATAAATAAATAAATAAAATAAGTGACATACACTTTTGACATTCAGAACTTTTTGACCAAAGGTTTAGGGACACCTGAATCTAGCCATGGGGGTCACAGTCCAGTGACTTCTGTGCCGGTCCCAAGCCCGGATAAATAGAGAGGGTTGCGTCAGGAAGGGCATCCGGCGTAAAACATTGCCAAATTTAACCATGCGAATCGTCAGTACGAATTTCATACCGGATCGGTCGAGGCCCGGGTTAACAACAACCGCCATTGGCGCCGTTGACCTACAGGGCGCCGGTGGAAATTGGGCTACTGTTGGTCGAAGAAGTAGAGGAGGGAGGAGAGTGCACAGACAGAGAGAGAAGAGGAAAGGTAAGAGTGTAGGACTGAGAATAGGAACTCTGAATGTTGGTACTATGACAGGGAAAGGTAGAGAGCTGGCTGATATGATGGAGAGAAGGAAGGTGGATATACTGTGTGTACAGGAGACCAGGTGGAAGGGTAGCAAGGCTCGTAGTATAGGAGCAGGATTCAAGCTGTTTTATTATGGTGTGGATAGTAAGAGAAATGGGGTAGGTGTGGTCCTGAAGGAGGAGTTTGTGAGGAATGTCCTGGAGGTGAAGAGAGTGTCAGACAGGGTGATGAGTCTGAAGTTAGAGATTGAAGGTGTGATGTTGAATGTTGTTAGTGGTTATGCCCCACAGGTAGGTTGTGAGTTAGAGGAGAAAGAGAGATTCTGGAGTGAATTAGATGAGGTGATGGAGAGTATTCCCACGGGTGAGAGAGTGGTGATAGGAGCGGATTTTAATGGACATGTTGGTGAGGGGAACAGAGGTGATGAGGAGGTGATGGGCAAGTTTGGAGTTAAGGAAAGGAACCTTGAAGGACAGATGGTAGTGGACTTTGCTAAGAGGATGGACATGGGTGTGGTTAACACTTATTTTCAGAAGAGGGAGGAGCATAGAGTGACTTACAAGAGTGGAGGTAGGAGAACACAGGTAGACTACATCCTATGTAGAAGAGGCAATCTGAAAGAGATTAGTGACTGTAAAGTGGTAGTGGGAGAGAGTGTAGCCAGACAGCATAGGATGGTGGTGTGTAGGATGACTTTGATGGTCTGTAAGACAAAGAGGTCAAAGTTAGAGAAGAAAACCAAGTGGTGGAAGCTGAAAAAGGAGGAATGTTGTGAGAAATTTAGACAGAAGTTGAGGCAGGCTCTGGGTGATCAGGTAGTGCTGCCAGATGACTGGGAAACTACAGCAGAAGTGATCAGGGAAACAGGGAGAAAGGTGCTGGGTGTGTCATCTGGAAGGAGGAAAGAAGATAAGGAGACTTGGTGGTGGAATGAGGAAGTTCAGGATAGTATCCAGAGGAAGAGGTTAGCCAAGAAGAAGTGGGACATGGACAGGAGTGAACAGAATAGACAGGAATACAAGGAGTTATAGCGCAGAGTGAAGAGGGAGGTGTCTAAGGCCAAGCAGAAGGCATATGACGAGTTGTACACTAGGTCAGACACTAGAGAAGGAGAGAAGGACTTGTACAGGTTAGCTAGGCAGAGGGATCGAGATGGGAAGGATGTGCAGCAAGTTAGAGTTATTAAGGATAGAGAGGGAAGGGTGCTCACAAGTGAAGAGAGTGTCCAGAGGAGATGGAAGGAGTACTTTGAGGAGCTGATGAATGAGGAAAATGAGAGGGAAAAAAGAGTAGAAGGGGTGAACTCTGTGGAACAGAAAGTAGATAAGATTAGAAAGGATGAAGTCAGGAAGGCTTTGAAGAGGATGAAAAGTGGGAAGGCAGTTGGTCCTGATGACATCCCGGTGGAGGTTTGGAAGTGTCTGGGAGAGGCAGCAGTGGAATTTTTAGCTAGTTTGTTCAACAGGGTTTTAGAGAGTGAGAGGACGCCTGAGGAATGGAGAAGAAGTGTGTTAGTGCCGATCTTTAAGAATAAGGGTGACGTGCAGAGTTGCAGTAACTATAGGGGGATAAAGTTGATGAGCCATACAATGAAGCTATGGGAAAGAGTAGTGGAAGCTAGGTTAAGGAAGGTAGTGGACATTTGTGAGCAGCAGTATGGCTTCATGCCCAGAAAGAGCACAACAGATGCAATTTTTGCTCTGAGGATTTTGATGGAGAAGTATAGGGATGGTCAGAGGGAGTTGCACTGTGTGTTTGTAGACTTGGAGAAAGCGTATGACAGAGTGCCAAGAGAAGAGCTGTGGTACTGTATGAGGAAGTCAGGAGTAGCAGAGAAGTATGTCAGAGTGGTGCAGGACATGTATGAGAGGAGCAGGACAGTGGTGAGGTGTGCTGTAGGTAAGACAGAGGAGTTCAAAGTGGAGGTGGGACTGCATCAGGGATCGGCTCTGAGCCCCTTCCTGTTTGCTATAGTGATGGACCAGTTGTCAGAGGAGGTCAGACAGGAGTCTCCTTGGACAATGATGTTTGCAGATGACATTGTGATCTGTAGTGAGAGCAGGGAGCAGGTGGAGGAAAACCTGGAGAGGTGGAGGTTTGCGCTGGAGAGAAGAGGAATGAAAGTCAGTTGTAGTAAGACTGAGTACATGTGTGTGAATGAAAGGGAGGGAAGTGGAACAGTAAGGTTACAGGGTGAAGAGGTGAAGAAGGCACAGGAGTTTAAGTACTTGGGGTCAACAGTCCAGAGTAATGGAGAGTGTGGGAAAGAGGTGAAGAAGCGAGTGCAGGCAGGTTGGAATGGGTGGAGAAAGGTGTCGGGAGTTCTGTGTGATCAGAAAATATCAGCGAGAATCAAGGGGAAGGTGTACAGGACAGTGGTGAGACCGGCCATGCTGTATGGTTTAGAGACCGTGTCATTGAGGAAGAGACAGGAGTCAGAGCTAGAGGTAGCAGAGCTGAAGATGTTGAGGTTCTCTTTGGGAGTGACAAGATTGGACAGGATTAGGAACGAGTACATCAGAGGGACAGCTCATGTTGGACGTTTGGGGGACAAAGTTAGGGAGACCAGATTAAGATGGTTTGGACATGTTCAGAGGAGGGAGAGTGAGTATATTGGTAGGAGAATGTTGGACATGGAGCTGCCAGGCAGGAGGCAAAGATGAAGGCCAAAGAGGAGGTATATGGATGTAATAAATGAGGATATGAAGCTAGTGGGTGCAAGTGTTGAGGTTGCAGAAGATAGGGATAGGTGGAGAGAGATGATTCGCTGTGGTGACCCCTGAAGGGAAAAGCCGAAAGATGAAGAAGAAGAAGAAGAGTTTAGGGACACCTGATCATCACACCCACTTCATACTGTACATTACAGATGTACAATAAGGTTGAAATCAGGGCTCTGTGCTGGACACGCAAGTTCTTCTACACCAATCTTGTCAAACCATGTCTTCATGATCCTCACAAGGTCACTGTAATGTTGGAACCAGTTTGGGTCCCAAAATTGAAGTGAATGGAACTAAGATACAGCAAACAAATACATTCTATACATTTATATGCGTCCAGCTTTGTGACAACATTTTGGATGTGATGGTCAGGTGTCCTCAAACCTTTGTCTATATAGTATAGTATGATTATTATTTTCACTGAACATTGCTAAATAAGCCATCAGTCAAGCTGGACCTTCTACAAGACTGAGCAAACACACGATTGAGGCTTGCTAAACTTTGGTTCCATTCAAAAACATTGTGTGTCAGAGTAGAGTCATATATGACTTTACTGACTGAATACTTCCCAAAGCTCACAAAGAAAGTTGGGAGTATATCTGCTGCATTAATTAGTTTTTATTAACATGGGTGTAATGTTCTACAGAGCCTAGTCATCACCCACTTCCTCAGTCCCTTTATATCTCATATGCAATCAGCGCAGAATTGGATACTGTCCAAATAATTTACGCTCATGGATTTTTTAAGTGATTTATGTACAGAATAAAAGATGCTAGTATAGGAAAATGCTCAATGCGCTTCAATTTGGAGTGAAGTTACTGATACCACCTCAGTGTTTCATTATATTGAGTAAATTATTACTATATATTGCTATTACCAACAATTACATGTTTATTGATAAATAAAGAAATGTCCTGTATTTTTATCCATTTATAGTTACACATAATGTTGTGAAACATTCCCAAACAAATCCAAAATTATGAACAGTTATTCCTTCACCAGCCTCGTGTTTTTTTCCCACTATCGAAGTTAATAAGACAAAAATGACAGCTTGTCGCATTAGAAACAGGAAAGCACAAATTCCTCAGTTTCCAATGATGGAAAAACTTGGTTACAGCTTCAACACTGACTGTTATGAAGTGCAAACAATGGAGGCTTCATCCAAAAATGCCAAAAACATCTTACATAAGAACATATGAATAATTCCACATATTTCACAGATCTGTTTACATGGTGTCCTTCATGTTTTTTTTTACTCCTGACCAATCAGAATTGAGAATCCATCAGTGCAGTGTTATGTAAGACACAAACACAAAGTTTTACCCTGGTTGTTCTGAGTGTTTCTGAATTAACCAGCGTTATTTGATGACATTAGAACCAAGCAGTGTTTCATGGCGCATTACTGACTACCAGCTGTTTGTTCTTTAGCGCTCAGCTACACACTGAGGGCAGTCTGTGTGCATTGTGTCCTAAGGCTGACAGGCATTTTACTGCATTACATTACATCTCCCTCCTTTTAAAGCCATGCTTTGCATACTCTGAGAACCAGACTTATCACTAAGACCAGTGGTTAACTGCAGCCCTACTGAGATAGCAGAAGGTTATTTTTTAATAAGGTGACTCCACGATTTAAGCGTCTTATGGCCACAAGCTACATCTCTTAAGATCTATTTCAAGATATATTTCGAAGCGAATAGCCTTTTTCACCTGTTCCCACCAAATAATTAACTGGAGGCCAAGTATCAAGTATGATGTTAAATCGTGGGCTCAGGTTGTGCACTGCATCAGTGTATATACTCATGGTTTTGAGATATTTAGTTTGTGGCTCTAAAATATTAACTTTAGGCCTAAATGTACTGGTGGACATGCCTTATTAAAACAAAACAGCAAAATCATCAGCTCCACAGTTTTCTTAAAGAGGGTGTTTTTAGCACATGTATTGCTTTATGGAAAGTTCTGTCTTTGGTATAACTAGAACAGCTTTTTTAAATAAAAGCAAGATATTTGTGCTCATAGCATGCCTAATAGAAAAAGTTTTAAAAAAAAAAAGTGTAAACAGTAAAATAATGTAGTAACTAATAATGTAATATCTGATAAATGGATTTATTCATTACACCCCGAAAGTTCTTTTTTTCTGAAATATTGAAAGCTTCAACCTTTTAATTGGAGACTATTTGCAAAAAACGAATCCCTTAAGTACCAGATAATAAATTTCTGTATTAATTCTTCTGCTTAAGCTGTGAATAAATGTTCTGTATCTCATTCACTCTGTAAATGTCTCATAGTGGCCGTGATCACTGGGCAAATAAGTCCGTCAACCTTAGGGCACAAAGATGTAACAGTACTGCCTACAGTTCACTAATATAATAATGTACAGATCTAAGCCACATTATTGGTTTTGGGAGGTGTGTATGTGTGTGTGTCAGGGGAGGGAGGGTGTGATCCAAAACTGGAAATTGTATGAATTAATGTTTTCTTTTTTTTCAGTTCTTTCAATATTTACAACCTGCATTTGCTAATTGCTATCTGTATTTGTTCTCCTTTGTGGATTTGCAAAATATTTGAGTGTAACAAAAATATTAATGTATAACAGAGGACTGTGTATTGGGGTGAAACATGTTCTTAATCAGGGGCATGATGGGGCAAAATATTTCCCAAAAAAAAAAAAAAAAAAAAAAAAAAAATTATAATATATATATATATATATATATATATATATATATATATATATATATATATATATATATATATATATATATATATATATTCATATTCAGGAATGATTTACATTCTAAATATAATTGCATTTGAAAAAATATATGCATTGATCTAATATTTATTGAATACCAATTGCATATTAAATGTCATATTGCAAAAAGAAGTGTATTAGGACTGGAGATCTGTTTAGTTTAGTTTTATTATTGACAAGCTGAAATTGCATGGACATTAATTATATGCTTGATCATATCATATAATGATATGATCATTATTTTGGGGGTAATGATATGGTGGGATTATGAATTAGAAAAATATCCAAATAATGTTCAGTGTCCTAAGCTGAACCTGAAAGTTTTGCATATAGACTAGAATAATTAGTAAAAACCCTCTACAGTCATCATAATGCCTATCGGGAGGAGGGATTATACTTCACAGAAAAAAAAACAGACAGTGAATATGGCTGATTAAAGAGATTTAAAGACTCTTTGAAAATTGGGGTGAACATTGTTTATCACTATCCAAGAACAATCTTACACAGCTTTCTTTTTGTAATTTTTTTTTTCATGCAAAAATCATGCGGCCAATTTGTTGATGTAAGTGACCTGTACTATGTGGTTTGCTATCTTATTTAACCCATCCAATCTGTGAAAGGAGAGAGAGAGAGAGAGAGAGAGAGAGAGACAGAGAGAGAGTGAGTGTAGTGTTAGGATAGTTAGGCGTTTGTATTTAGAACTGTTTAACACATTTTAGTGAAACAATAACGTCACTAACACTTTGGCTTCTGTAGCTTGTAGTTTAGGGTTAGAAGTTAGATTAGATTAGTTAGATTGTACATAATAAGCCAATTTTATCTGTCTATATGTGCTTTTAACTTTAAGTTTAGGGAAGAGAGAGTTTAGATTATTCAGATTAACATTTTAAATAGATTATAAATCACAAACTAAACTTGAACTAACCTCATTCTAAGTCATAGTGTTCTAATAATGGTTTTAACTGTGTTGCTATTGTTTTTCGTTCACTGTTTTTGGATTTGTTTTGAATCTAGAAAACAGTTTGCTCAGATTTTTACTAATGCTCTTCCCCCCTCGCCCTGTCTCTTTCTTATCCTAGGAGGTGAATTAGTGTTGCCCATAATAACCGTGGATTCATTAGATCCCCCTTCAATCGCAACAAGGTACCCAGTTATCCCTCCACCCCCTACCTACCATCCCTTCCTCACACTGCTCGAGACCACAAAAGAGTCCATGTCCCCTTCCAATGGCCATGCGCCATGTCCAATGGACCAAGAGGACTGTGAGGAGGCCATGGAGGTCTCGGCTTATGGCTCGGGTGAGATGACCGAGTCAGATGACGAGGACTATTACAAAAACTCCCCCCTTGTCACAGACCGAACCGTGCTTCCACCTCCTCCGGCGGTACCCCGAAAACCCACGTGGCGATCGCCACTTTTCTAGGCATCCCCCCCAACTCCCAGCATCCCCTGCTTCCATCCACCCCCACGACCTCGCCACGACTCAAACCCAATATCAACAGTGGCCCTAATATTCCAGCAGGCAAAATGAACACCCGAGATCAAGTGCTCCTGCCACCCGTCCAGCCTTCCGGGGACCCCGAACATGGCGGGCGGCACAGGCACATTCCTGGTATAACCAATCCTCCCAATTTTCCTACTGCAGAGCCTTCGTCTCCTGACCGAGGCCCTCCAGGTGCGGTGGAGGTGATCCGGGAGTCCAGCAGCACCACAGGGATGGTGGGGGGGATTGTTGCGGCAGCCGCCTTGTGCATCCTCATCCTCTTGTATGCCATGTACAAATATCGGAACAGAGACGAAGGATCTTATCAAGTGGACCAGAGCCGTAACTATATCAGTAATTCAGCCACGCAGAGCAACGGGACTCTGGTGAAGGAGAAACAGTCTGGTACAACCAAAACAGGCACCAAGAGCAAGAAGAACAAAGACAAGGAGTACTACGTCTGAGCTCAGGCCTGACAGGGACCGAGACTGAACAGAAAGGGGGGGGGGGGGAGGGGAAAAAAGAGAGAGAGAGAGAGAGAGAGAGAGAGAGGAGAGAGAGAGGTGGAATACTGAGGGAACAGAGAGTTCTGCTTTTTGTTGCCAATCATTTCTCATCCCAACTATCGTTTCCATTCCCAAACCAGCTCTATGAAATAACAGAGATAGCGACAAAATACAGATTGAGATTGCTTTCTTTCATCTGACTTTTTGATAGATATCACTCATAACTTTTGTACCGTTGGGTAAATGCACAGTGGATTCATTCCATTGTAACCGTTCCGCACTCTTACTCGTTGTAAATACCATGCTAGTCTTGGGTCTTCAAGATCTTCAGGATCACCTAACCTGTCGTCAAAACACCAATATGTGCCAAGACCAGAAGATTCCTTCTTTCTAAAGACGTTCAGTAAGGCTAGCTAGATCTGAAGTATTTCTCTGAGCACTGCTCAAAACCAAGTGTGTGTCGGGCAAATATTAGAAGGGGGAGGGGGGGGGGTAAACATGAAATTTGGAAAGGTGGTGATATTTATGAGACAATGAAGACCAAATAGTCGTGCCAGTCCAAATTACTGCCAAACCATTCCAGTGTCAAATCTGCCTCCCTTTCTGTTCCAAGTATTCATATAGTCTTATTTCTCTCTCCTGTCCCATTCAATCTCTCTCTCTCTCTCTCTCTCTCTCTCTCTCTCTCTCTCTCTCTCTCTCTCTCTCTCTCTCTCTCCCTCTCTCTCTCCCTCTCTCTCTCTCTCTCTCTCTCTCTCTCTCTCTCTCTCTCTCTCTCTTTCCCTGTTTGGCTTGTACTCTTAAATTCCTCTCCTTGTCTTCGGTGCTCAGGAGCTGATGCAACATAAGTTCTGCTGTGTTTCAAGCATGTAGTATTCCTTAACGAAAAAGAGACAATAACCTGTCGATTTTCTGTGGAGTTTAAAAATATATATATAACAAAAAAGTCACAACAAGTTTATCCATGGAAATTTGAGATCTCGACATCCACAGTTGCTGTTTTGCCACAAAAACACTCCGAGGCCAAACCCCTGGTTGTCCTTCATTCCAGCAGATAACTACCACTTGTTTTTTTGGGGGGGGTTTGATGTTGAGCCCTTTCAAAGGTTATGAAATCATATACGCAAAACCAGAACAAGAAACATCTCACAGCAGCAAAATGACTTTCTTCCCTAGAAATATATAAATATACACATGTATAAACGACTGAGCAACTCAACTTCATGGAAAGGGAGTTGTTAGATAATCTGTCCTCTGCTTTGAGGTGATAACAGGTCGTCAATGTGAGTTTCCTTCTTTACCTTGTGCATTTCTGGAACAAGCCACAATGCAACGTGTCCATGAAAGGAAAAAAAAAAAAAAAAAAAGAAAGTAGGAAACTGTGGACATAAATGAAGTGCTGAATCTATGGACTAGAGTGCTTTTTCCATATTTCTGTTACAGTTTGTCATAAACAAAAAGGGAAAAGACACTTATAGGAAAATGTGCCGCAAGTCCCCGGTGTTTTGGCAGTGGGGAATGCGAAAGTTCATAGCAGGTGATCATGTTCTCAATTTTTCTGCTGCGGCAAGTTGCAAGCAAAGACGGAAAGACTATCAGTGTGAACTTGAGGAAAAAAAAAAAAAAAAACACTTGAAGGAAAGTGGAAGTCTCATTCTATGAGGATGTACAACTTGAACTTTAGTATTCCAATATTCTCAGCTCTACTACAAGAACTATGAAAAGAGAAAATCTTCAAAAAAAACAAAAAAAAAAACAAAAAAAAAAAAGTTTGTGAAATGTCTAAATATTTGAAATTCATCCCACTGCTACGATACAAAAAAAAGATGTGTTTTCCCTATTTACAACCCCTGTTTGGAGGAAAAAAACAACGATTGGTGATCTTGGGAAGTAAATTTTATTTGTTGAACGGCGCTAAATCTGGTTTACAACACAAAACATTAATTTGATAAACTCCTCTGCATCACAATGTCTCTTTTCATTTGGAATATTTCGAATCCATCATCCAACATACCAGAACTTCATGGTTTTGAACAAACTTTTAGTTTGCATCAACATGGATGTGCGAGTGTGTGTGTGTGTGTGTGTGTGTGTGTGTGTCACCTCTCATGTTTCTGCTCCTTGTTTTCAGTTGTACACCATCACCAGATATCCCACCAACCCCTCACGCCTCTTCCCTTACCCTGAGTGCCCCCTGTTCTTTCTAAATGTTCTTGTAAAGTGTTCCAGTGAGATGACTCTAAATATGTGTATATTAACAGAAGGGAATAAAATTGGTTATATACTTCTTATTCTTTGTTGTCATGTCATTATTTAAAAATATATATATACATATATTTAATACATTTCCAAAAAGGTCTAAAAATCATTCCAATGTTTGACTAAATAATTTTTTCACACTAAACATAATTCATTCATTCATTTATTGTCTATCTGATCTATTCTCGGGTCACGGGGAGTCATTGGGCATCAAGGCAGGATACACCCTGGACGGAGTGCCAACCCATCGCAGGGCACACACACACTCTCATTCACTCACGCAATCACACACTACGGACAATTTAGAGATGCCAATCAACCTACAATGCATGTCTTTGGACCGGGGGAGGAAACCGGAGTACCCAGAGGAAACCCCCGAGGCACGGGGAGAACATGCAAACTCCACACACACATGGCAGAGGCGAGAAAACATAATTCAATTAAGTAAAAATCATATAATTAAAAGAAGATTTGATGAGTGATGTTTTGGACTGAAACCTCAGTGCACTTGTTCAGTAAACTTGTGCCTCACAGGTCAGTTTAAATCCTTGCATAAACAGCATGTTTGATCCACTTCCTGTAGCTGAATTGATTCTGAGTCATATCACATTTTCGTCACAAGCAAACAAAGCAAAAGACCACTTGCTGCTGCTTTTTGTTATCTATACTTAAGTGTGTTGACTGTGTTACTGAGTGTTACTGGAACCAAATGTCCAGCTACTACTGACCACCAAACATTTCTTCACATTTCAATTGTCTACAGCGGCGATTTTTACAAAAGGTAAAACTAAATTCTGGCATAAATCATATATTTAAATCTCAACACAAGTAATAACTGCAATAACTTGCTTCAAGCTAAATCAGATTTCTGATTTGTCACCAATTCAAACATTAATTCCGGCATTAGATTTTTTTAGGTTGAGAAAATAAGCCTGTAACACTTGCCTGAGGAGAAAGGAGGAAGACTTGGATTAACACAAACTTTTTTTTCTTTCCTTCTTTTCTTTAATTTTGGCAGGTTTAGCTTTCACACGGCTCGGTTTTTCACAGCTCAGCTCTTTCTTTCTATCGATCTTCTATCTGTGACAGAAGGCCACTTAAATTTAACAAACCTGAGACAGGTGAGAATCATCACTCATTACCTGCCGGTAAAAAAAAGTGGTTTTGTTAAAAAAGCTCAAATGAATAGATTGAAACATGCAGTAGTGGAGACACAAAGTAAAAAATAAATGAATAATTTATACTAAATAAGTGAGGATTTGTTTTTTAATTTAGAGAAGAAATATAAATTATATATAAATATATATATAGATATATATATATAGATATATAAATAAATATATAAATATAATAATAAATAAATAATAAATATAGATAAATATATATATAAATATAAATATTAAGACAATAAATGAACTCAAGCGGGATATTTATTTAAGAGTAATGTAGGTTGATTTGAAGTTTTTGAAATCAACCATTTTAATGTTCAAGCCTACACCGGGTCCTCACTAGGTTTCTGAAAGTTGAGGGCACACGGTGCTGCTCTAACACACCTGATTTGATTTAGTAATTAACTGAATTAACTGACCCAGTTGTGTGTTTTAGTAGAGCAAACACTATATGAGTGGAATTTGAAAATCCTGCTCTAGCTATAAAAGCTTTTTTTCATGCGCTCTCATCCAGTCAGAATGGGAGATATCAGCGGAGTCCATGTGACGTTAAATCTGTGTGGTCCAACAAACTGCTTGCACAAGGGAGATTGGAATGTTCACTGACGCGAGTCAACACCATCTCTCTCTTTCTCTCTCTCTGTCTCTACTTAATTACACAAGGTTTTAATTGAATTTCCAAATCCCAGCCCTGCCATGTGAGCTCATGGTTATTAATGATCTTCTCATCGATTCTCTCTGGAGAGAGAAAGGAAATACCTAACTGCCTCTCAAATGAAAAGCCTGGGAGTCGGAATGCAGCTCGGTTTTCCTGCTGCGTTAGTAAGACGTTTATGCATTTTACGTTTGTTGATTTTAAAATTGTCCTTCTGTTTCAGTGAAATCCTGTCTGTCTGTCTGTCTGTCTGTCTGTCTGTCTGTCCATCCGACTGTCTATCTGTCTATCTATCTGATTGTCTATCTGTCAATCTATCTGACTACCTATCTATCTATCTATCTATCTATCTATCTGTCTGTCTGTCTGTCTGTCTGTCTGTCTATCTACCTGTCTGTCTGTACATCTGACTAGCTATCTGTCTGTCTGTCTCTCTATCTATCTACCTTTCTGTCTGTCTATCTATCTATCTATCTATCTATCACACACAAGTCATATCTAAAAAAAAAAAATAAATAAATAAATAAATAAATAAATTTTAAATTTTATTTTTTTTATGTTTATTTAAAATAAATAAAAAATAAATAATATTTTATTCATAAATAAGTGAATTAAAAATACTTTGTCGTATTTTTTCTTAAGGTCACATATATTGTGAATAAAATAAAGAAAAAATATTTTTAAATTATTTATTTATCAATTATTTATGAAAGTATATCTGCAAACTATAATATATATATATATATATATATATATATATATATATATATATATATATATATAACATTATATATATATATATACATATATATATATATATATATATATATAATCATCTAGATTTTTTTTATTACTCTTATTTCCCTATTTAGGACTTTTTCCAAATTTATAAATTGTATTTATGATCATTAATAAAATTTAAATTGCTGTCAGATCCAAGGCATTTTACAAAAGACTTAACTTAATATAAACCTAAAATGACTCGGCATAATAAGTTATCTTATAAACCCTCAGGTTGAGTACATACTGTCTGTACAACCCAAAAGTGTATGTTTTAATGCATTATAAGCTTTATGGCATGTTGTTATAGGAGAATAATCAGTGAGGTAGTGTAAGGTAGTTGCCTGACACAAAGTGAAGTAACTGCTACCTCCAGTAAGCTGATTATTTTTCCAATGAGTTTTATTCCTCTTATTCCACAGTAATTTGCAAACAGTAACAATTGTTAATGTTAGAATAACACATCATGAATTTAATAAGACAAGAAAACGTAGCTGGTGATGTAATATCAAAGTACTTATCATAAGTTACTTATGAGTACAAAGCCCTGACACTGGAGATTCCTTCCAAAAACGCTAAATAAACATAAATAATTATGTTTATAAAAATTCTTTTTCACAAAACAGCTCACTGGTGAGACAGTGTTCTTGTAAACGAAATGTGACATTAAGTCAGTTATGCTTTATAAAATGTTATGCACATGCTTAGACAAGCTTACTTAAGGATTATTTGTCTAGCAATAGAAGTCTTTTTGACACAAACTGTATAAGCCTTTAGATATCTGGATGGAATTTATTCCTTTTGTGATTTCATACATTCCTGATATGCATTATAAGCCATTATGTACTGTTTATAGCATATTACACAGATCAGGCATAACATTATGACCACCTGCCTAATATTGTGTTGGTCACCCTTTTGCTGCCAAAACAGCCCTGACCCGTCATGCACTGTGTATTCTGTCACCTTTTTATCAGAACCAGCATTAACTTCTTCAGCAATTTGAGCAACAGTAGCTCGTCTGTTGGATCGGATCACACGGGCCAGCCTTCGCTCCCCACGTGCATCAATGAGCCTTGGCCGCCCATGACCCTGTCCCCGGTTCACCACTGTTCCTTCCTTGGACCACTTTTGATAGATACTGACCACTGCAGACCGGGAACACCCCACAAGAGCTGCAGTTTTGGAGATGTTCTGATCCAGTGGTCTGGCCATCACAATCTGGCCCTTCGTCAAACTCGCTCAAATCCTTACGCTTGTCCATTTTTCCTGCTTCTAACACATCAACTTTGAGGACAAAATGTTCACTTGCTGCCTAATATATCCCACCCACTAACAGGTGCCATGATGAGATCATCAGTCTTATTCACTTCACCTCACATTGGTCATAATGTTATGCCTGATCGGTGTATACTGTTTTATGATTTATGACACATATTATAATTACAGTTTTAACACATTAAAATATAACAAAACTGAATCCCTAATACAGATTGCAGAGTCAAATTATTGTCGAGCCAACCACCAGATTTAGAAATTCTACTCGAACATATTTTGCTCAAAAACCTATTCATCTGACTTGTTCTCTCGCTTTTTTTTTTATTGTCATCCAATTCCATGTAGTCATCATGTGCCAAAGCCTCCTGTGGTCCAGTAGCTGCCAGTGTTCTTGTGCCAGTCGCTGCAGGATGTGTGTTGCTTGATGGATGTAAAAACACATCCTGGTGGGCATGACATAAATCCATCCCATATTTACAAGTCAAATATCAAGCCTTACTGTCTCACTCAGACGGCAGGAGTGAAATCAAATACTGCAGTGTCTGCTATAGAAACTGAAAGAAAGCCTTGTCAGGGAGCACACAAGTAGGAAGAGTCTCAGTGGACGAGCGGGATCGCGTGTGATGGAGAAGTGACAGAGGTGGAAAGGGGATGTCTTATGGGATAGAGAGAGGCAGTTCAGAGATTTAAAAAAAAAATGTTTAAATGTGAAGAACGATGCAGAATCACAATCCCAGATGTATTCCTGTACACATACACATACACAGACAAACATACACACTTACATCATTGCGCCCGCTCGCTCACTCGCTCCCTTTTTTTTCCACAGTGCAGTTGCCATGGAAACAAGGTCCCGTCCTATGCAAGCTTGTGCATGGGTCGAAAGAGTTCTCTGCATTGGTTGGAAAGGCTGGTTACAGATAAAGAGAGAGAGAAACGATGACAGAAAGACAAGAAGCATTGCTCCTGCAGCTGCATACATATTTTTCTATGAATTAACCAACAAATAAACAGACTCATCCGTCAACCCCTATTTACACCACCTCCGTCCCCAAAGAGCTGAGGGATACAATGTAGTACTGGGGTTCAGCTCAGCAGGGTTATAATAATGAGACCTCCAGGGTGTTTGGTTGAATGTAAAAAGTGTATACGCATGTCCCCCTTCTACAGCACAGCAGTGATACGTTTCGGCTCGGTGTGCGTCACGGCTGCTGTAGTGTCTCTGCATCTCAAGACAAATACGCCACCTGAGCAGCGATGCATGAGCCCAGGATGGAGATGTTTATCAGAAATTACTTTAGAGCATGTTATATATCAATGTTCAGACTCTTTTAGGGCTGGTGTAGTGTGTAAAACGTTCAATTTACTTAACTTGACTTTTCTACAGACACTTAGATTTGTACAGCTATCATACAATATAACAAATTAGTATTAAAAGGTGATATGAAAGACATTAGAGTCGATTCTAAAGGAAATTGAGTGATCTTGGCCTAAACTGGTCTTTGCCAATTCCAGACCACCAGCCAAGCCGATCCTATCATATGACCGCTACTACACAGGGAGTGTGAAGGCTCACAGATGGTTATGCCTGTCTTGTGTTGCTGTGACTGACAGAGAAAAGAGAGCAAGCTATCCATAATAAGCTTCATTCATTCATTCATTGTCTACCGCTTATCCGATATACTCTCGGGTCACGGGGAGCCTGTGCCTATCCCAGGCGTCATTGGGCATCAAGGCAGGATACACCCTGGACGGAGTGCCAACCCATCACAGGGCACACACACACTCTCATTCACTCACGCAATCACACACTACGGACAATTTAGAGACGCCAATCAACCTACAATGCATGTCTTTGGACCGGTGGAGGAAACCGGAGTACCCGGAGGAAACCCCCGAGGCACGGGGAGAACATGCAAACTCCACACACACGGCGGAGGCGGGAATCGAATCCCCAACCCTGGAGGTGTGAGGCAAACGTGCTAACCACCAAGCCACCGTGCCCCCCTCTAATAAGCTTCATATTCTCTAATAATCCATAAATTCTATATCTATATATAGATATTATATCTTAAATTACAAATATTACCTGGAACATCTCAGTATCCCAAAACACGTAATATCTTGTTGGTCTAAATTATAATTCTTATCTTGTCCTTCTTTATTTTATTCTAAGGAAATGCAAACATTTGTACTACAGCCTGACAGAGCGTATCTAATAAAAGCTTCCGATATTTCAGGAGTTTTCTTTTTTTTTTTGCTCTTCCTAAAAAGATATCTTTAAAGGTTCCCTGTATGGACAAGCTGAAGAACTATTTAGTTTATATTACTCAATCATCTAAAATATGTTTCCAGGTACAGATGTTTTGTTTTGTTTTGTTTTGAGGGGTTGCAGCTAGACGATAGACTTACTGAAGAAGTCAGTAAGAAGTAAGGATTGGATGTAAACATATTTCTGTCATCTGGCAGGTGAACTACTGAATTATTAAAGTATTGTATGAAGGTACGCCTGAAAATCCACCCAAAGTTTTAACCCTTAGAACCCTGACTTTTTTCTTTCTGCTTTTATTACTAGACTTCAGCATTGCAATCAATACATAAATTTATACCTTTTTCACCTCTCAGGAAATCTTATTTTAGATTAAATTAGGGTTTTTTGCCATGTACAGTATATGGGTTCAGTGGAGATATCCTTTTGAAATGGCACTATATAGATATCCTTTTGAAGCCCCCAAGTGGCCCAACAGGGAACTTTGCCATCCATGACAATTATTCTCTCGATCATCAAGACTGGATCACATGTTGATACTTTTACCATGCTATGGAGGCTGAAATCTGTTTTTAAATGACAAAGCTCTAAACAATCCCTGAAGTTATGAAACTGAAAAAATTGGGAGCAAATGATCAGGTTGTAGGGGTTAATGGGAACTGTTTGTCAGCTTTTGCCAAATAACGAAATGAGATTTTATTCATATTTTGTTGTGAGGTGGGGCATCCATGGATCAGACTTGTTTGTCCACCACATCCCACAGATGCTTGATTGGATTGAGATCTAGGGAATTTGGAGGCCAAGTCAACACCTCAGGCATAACACAGAGGCCCCTGATCAGCCGTAACACTGTGAGCAGTGACAGGTGAAGTGAATAACACTGATTATCTCCTCATCATGGCACCTGTTAGTGGGTGGGATATATTAGGCAGCAAGTGAACATTTTGTCCTCAAAGTTGATGTGTTAGAAGCAGGAAAAATGGACAAGCGTAAGGATTTGAGCGAGTTTGACAAGGACCAAATTGTGATGGCTAGACCACTGGATCAGAACATCTCCAAAACTGCAGCTCTTGTGGGGTGTTCCCGGTCTGCAGTGGTCAGTATCTATTAAAAGTGGTCCAAGGAAGGAACAGTGGTGAACCGGAGACAGGGTCATGGATGGTCAAGGCTCACTGATGCACGTGGGGAGCGAAGGCTGGCCCGTGTGATCCGATCCAACAGACGAGCTACTGTTGCTCAAATTGCTGAAGAAGTTAATGCTGGTTCTGATAGAAAAATGTCAGAATACACAGTGCATGACGGGTCAGGGCCGGTTTGGTAGCACAGTAACAGGCAGGTGTTACACACCATATTGTTACACCTGGTCGGTGTAATATATATGTGTAATATATATGTGTAATATATATGTGTAATATATATATATATATATATATATATATATATATATATATATATATATATATATATATATATATATATATATATACTTATATAAAATGTGAAGGAAAACAGTTTTATTTTTTTTACAGTTTAGTTCAAGCCCCGCAGGTGTCCGATGTACACTACTGAGGTTATAGAGCCACAGTACTATAGCAGCATGTATCACCATCAGTCAGCTAAATGGATGTAAAGTGAAGTAAAAGTGATGGGTGATTCCATAGAGAGAAGAGAGAGAGAGAGAGAGAGAGAGAGAGAGAGAGAGAGAGAGAGAGAGAGAGAGAGAGAGAAAAGGGAGAGTGGGAGGGAAAATTACCTCACCATAACATCTCTGTGTACTGTAGACAGCTAGCAAGTCATTTCATTACTTGGTGGTAAGGTGGATGAATGCACTCTGCTGATCTCATTTGGATAAGCTGAGCTAGTGAGTAGAATATAGCCATCTATCATTATTCACGAGTCGAGCTTTAGGACCATCTTTAGTACCAGCTTTATTAGACCATGTAACTGTAACTCAAGTGTATTCAGTAGCATCTCAGCAAGCTGTGAATCACAATAAAGAATAAACATTTGAAATGCACAGGCACTTGGAGAATAATAGACAGCATTATTGGTTCCCATATGGAGACTATGAGAAATCTTTACAGCCAGCTATATTACAGTACAAAGTTTTTCAGAAGGTTGCTGGGAAAACAGATTAAACTTGTATAGCTTTTGTTTTCTTTTTTGCCTATTTCTCAGACGTAATGCACTGACACAGAGCTGCTTGGCTTCTGATTTCATAGCAATGACAATGAAATAATCTTTAATAATAAAAATTCATAGATATACCTGTACTTTTACAGCTGGGCATTTGAGGCTTTGGCCAATGTGCAATATAGAAGATAGACAAGTGAGGGGGGAAAAAGAAGGAATAAATCTAATATTTTATAATGTATAAATGAATAAAATAAGCAGAAAAAAATTAATCATACAAAAACCGTAAGGTTTGTTGGGGATATGGAGGTTAGGTAATTTTAGGACCTCTAAAATTTGGGTTAAAAAAAAAAAGGGAACCCTACTTGAAACAAAGACCTTAAGGAAAGACCTCTTCAACTCATCCTACAGAATTAGGTAAAACTGTAAATTATTTAAGTGTACGGTTTCCCACTAGGATATCTACAAATTCATCCAGATTAAGGGATTTTGCACAACTACACTCAATGCTCAAAATTCCCAGTACACTTACCCTGTCATCTTCTATTGTACAGCTAAGATGAGTCTTTCTAATCTTGAGTCAGGAGAAGCACAGTGTAAATGCGGCTGTATTGAGGAACTGCCTCTCTAATTTTTTATAACCTGAAGAATTCCCTGAGAAACATCCATATATGGTTCAATGAATACAATAAGCTCCAATATGCTGGAGGGTTTCCTCATGACACATTTAACTTTCCCATCTAAAACTTTTCACTTGGTGTAGCTCATGTTCAAGGTCTTCAAGCTCACAGCAGAAAAGGCTAAGAGAGTCTCCTATTTACAGGATTCACTGTTCAACTTGGATACCTCCCATCATTTCACAGTTCTGAATTCTTAAGCTCATTTGTCAAAAACTAAGAAAATAATGCTTTTTCTGACTGTCTTGGTCATCCTGAGATGCCTTCCCACCTACAGTGGAACAGAAAGCACAGTGTGCAGCTAATCTGGTGCTCAACATGTGTTGTCTTCTAGGAGAAGCTTGGATTCAAAATAGCACCTGATTTCCTGAGTTAATCTAAAATGCTCACTTCTGTAGTTTTGGAAAGTCTGAATGAAAGTTTCAGCTAGATTCTACAGCTTGGGAAAGATCCAGATAAGGAAAAACAAAGCAGATCAAGGAAAAAAAAAAATCAACCAAATATTTTCTGAAGGTAGCACAAAGACGTAAACTGGAGCAGATCTTCTGTCCTTCTCCCCATTGTTCCTGATCTATTCATTCTTTTTACCAGTACCACCTTCAGAATGGACATCAACTTATCAGACATTTTTCAATCAGTATAAATTAATTAATCATATTTTATCACCAGTCATGAGTCTGATTTAAAATAAAAGTCAGGACTCTGTTAGGTTTCAGTGTGAGTCATGTGTATTTCCCTCTGTTGGATAACTTTACACAGAAACTTAGTGGTTAAAGAAGACTCCATCACCCAATCCATCTTGTGGGAGATCCTCCAGGAAGCATGGGGTGAAATCTCATCAGATTATCTTGAAAAATTGACAGCTAAAATGCGCAGGCTGTAATTGCTGCAAAAGGTGTTTGTTTTTTTTTTGATGAAGGCAAAGTTTGAAGAAAACATTCATCCTTTCCATCAAAATCATTATTTCTATCTCTGACATGTCAGCATGTCCTGTTCTTTTGTTATATTTTCTATTCAGACCAATCTCATGTGTGTTTCCTTGGAAAACAATTACATTTTTGAGTGATCCCAAACTTTTGAGCAGTAGTGCATGTTCCTCTTTGAACACATAGCCACGTTTAGTGCACAAGATCCACAGTGACCTTTACATTAGACATAATAAACCTGCTTCGCTGCCTCCTTTATGCGCATTTGAACATCCGAGTGCTTCCCACTCATGACGGAAGCTCCATCTTATGCCTGGCCTACCATATTGCTCTTATATTGCAGGCCATACCTTTTCAGAATAGCTATGATATTTTGTGAGAATCCTTCAGCATCTAAACACTTTGCTTCTTCAAAATGCAAAAAAAAAAAAATTTCACTCACAGCCTCGGTGTAATAAATTCCCAGTACAAATAATATTTGTTCCGTTCTTTTTTATGTCCTTGCTTTTATCAGTTAAAATGCTAAAAGTTTAAAAGCTCACAGAACTTTATTTCACAAATGAGGAGCGCTCAATCTCTGCTAAAACGTGTGTATTTGGGGTCATCTTTTCATAACATTTCGATCATGTTTAGCAATGAAAATCTGATAATCTTAATAATGTAACTTTAGCTGTTTTTGTTAGTGATTTTAGCATTGGCAGGACTAGACAAAAATCTTTATATGTTATAATTTAAAGCTTGAACATTCCAACATTCATTCATTCATTGTCTACCACTTATCCGAATTATTCTCGGGTCACGGGGAGCCTGTGCCTATCTCAGGCATCATGGCAGGATACACCCTGGACGGAGTGCCAACCCCTCGCAGGGGACACGCACACTCTCTCATTCACTCACGCAATCACACACTATGGACAATTTAGAGATGCCAATCAACCTACCACACATGTCTTTGGACTGGGAGAGGAAACCGGAGTACCCGGAGGAAACCCCCAAGGTACGGGGAGAACATGCAAACTCCACACACACATGGCAGAGGCGGGAATCGAACCCCCAACCCTGGAGGTGTGAGGCAAACGTGCTAACCACCAAGCCACCGTGCCCCCACATTCCAACATAAAGGTATTAAAATTTCATCTTTTATCAGTTACCCACATGAGGTCATGGTAATTAGTTCAGAGGAATCTATTAGAACCTACTGTTACATGGGAACCCTTAAAAGTTTTAAGCAATTAAGTAGTAAAACATTTAGGAAAGGTTTATTTTTTTTCATAAAATGTGTCTATTTGTTTTTCACTTGAATTTTGTTGAGATCCGACTTGATTTATCTTCATTTCAATTTTTACATTTATTTTCTATCCAATGTATGGAATCTAGACAGGAAGCTGAGCTCCAGCTGAGTTTTATTTCTACATATAAAACCTTTCTTGAAAAATACACAAATTAAATTAAATGTTTTATCTACAATTCTGCTAAAACTATATAGCTGTAATGTAGTACACCTGTATATCTTACTTTCGAATGATGCCCTGAAGGGTCACATCGCTAGATTTGCACTCTGTTGCACGAAACAGTCGAAATGCCAAGTCCCTCTAGAATCGAAATTCACCTGGAATTGCCTTTTGTCTTCGGTTTTTCGTTTCATTTATGAAAGAATTTATGTTTCCAAACCAGCCTCACCAGTTCAAATGCATTAACTTTGGAATCACAGCTGAATGATATGTAGCTAGATCCAGAAAACCAACCATCTTTTGCTACTTGTTTTCTCTTAAATTATTAGCCTCAAATCATACTCACATTTCAATACTCATAGAGAACAGTTTATTTAGTGAACTTGTCCCCTTTCACACATGATGTGTCGTAGACAAGTGGAGAAATTTCACGCTTTTGCAAAAGAAATAATAATAATAACGGTTCACGCCAAAAATGAAACACTTCAGATAACTTGTGAGATCTCTGACGCTGCAAATGAGGGCAGAGTTTTAAGTGTTCTCTCATACTCTCTCACACATTCTCCAGCTCTTTATTAATGATTATGCAGCTAACCTCAAGAGACTAAAACAAGCAAGCACACTTTGCTGGGCATTCGGTTGCAACTATCCTCTCGCTGATGTCATTAAGTCTTAATTTGTCACTTGCAATTTGTTCACAGCTTTCACTAATTGATTCATTATTTTATATGCCACTCAGATGCTAATGTGCAAAAGATGCCAATGTACACGAACTTTGAAATTGGGGATTTTTAGAGCAACAATTTGTATATTGAAATATTAATGATGAAACAATTAACCTTTAAAAGCACATCTCAGGTCAGTAGTGACACATGACCTCATTTCCTCCCTTTTAACGTGCCCTTTTTTTCTCAGCTAGGCCCTAACTTCACTATTTTTATGTTTTTGTTTCTTTTCTTTGAATAATTTATATAAATTATATATATATATATATATATATATATATATATATATATATATATATTTTTATATATATATATAATTTAAATGCTTTGTTAGTTAATTGAACAGAATTCTGTCATTTTCAGCTCAATATATTTAATATAGTTACTACAGTTTTGCCTACATGCATTAATTATTTTGATAATTGAAAATATCAAGATATAACAAATCTTAATCGGTTTATTGTCAAAAAAAGTCAATATTTCTTTATGAAGAAAAATGTATCCCTGTATTATTACTGTATTATTATATCCCATAACTTTCATAAGTATGAAAATTTATTATTGTTTATAGAAGAATTCATCTTAAATAATTTGCTAAACAGCTCAATATACACTATATGGGTACCCCTGTCCATCACACCCATATGTAAGCCTTCAAATGGATGGCACAAAGTCTGAAGCACACAATTGTGATTATAATTTCCCTTTCTTTGGACCTAAGAGGCTCAAGCCTGTTCCAGCATGACAAAACCCCTGTGCACAAAGCACAGCTCCATGAAGACATGGGTGTGGAGGTTAAGGTAAGAGTGGAAGAACTTGAGCATCCTGCGCAGAACCCTGACTCTGACTTAACCCCACTGAACACCTTTAGTATAAACTGGAACACCAACTAATCCCCAGACCTCCTCACCTGACATAGTTCCTGATCTTACTAATGCTCTTGTGGCTGAATTAACACAAATCCCCACAACCAAAATCTAATGTAAAGTCTTACATTACACTTTAGAAGAGTGGATCTTCTCATAACAGCAAAGAGGAATAAATCTGTAG
This sequence comes from Hemibagrus guttatus, assembly GCA_033459395.1. NCBI lineage: Eukaryota > Metazoa > Chordata > Actinopteri > Siluriformes > Bagridae > Hemibagrus > Hemibagrus guttatus. The sequence goes on along the minus strand of JAUCMX010000029.1, from coordinate 5,442,530 downwards.
TGACCTATGGTTGTGATGGCCATCAGGTGTTGACAAAAATAAAAAATAAAATAAAAAACCTTTGGTTATATGCATACAGATTTTGACCATTTTAATCTTAACATTAATAAGATTTAAACCCTTCTCCAACTAAATATTTGAATATGATATCTATGAAATGTCAGGTTTTTGGGATTTAAGGCAATTTTCTATAAATCCATCCCATAAATTGAAACTTGATTGCTCACAGCAAACTGCTTAAGAGATTTATACAGTCTCAAAAGGTGCATTTGAATAAATTAACTAAAGCACGATAGGGAGATTATTAAGTTTTGAGCTTGCTAATAAATTTAATGGCTGAGTCAATTGCTTTTGCTGTTTCTTTTTAATAATAAAAGCCGTTAAGTTATAGACTATAAACTATAAAATACAAGGTATTTTTTCAATCTCAGGAAAAAAACAAAAAAGGGAGTGCAAATTTTTGCCCCTGACTGTGTGTATGAAATTACTTCACACTGTAAAACAAGACACGGGCAATTTATAGCATATTTCTGTTTCTCCTCCATTGTGAGATTTAATCAGAATTTTTATGGAAGAGTTTACATCCTGATGTTTAGGTGGTAATAATGCAGTAAATATTCCTCAGTCCTGTCATGGTGTCCATGGTAACCAAGAGGTGGAGGCTCCCGACTCTTATTTTATATTCCGAGTGTAGTCTGATTGACGAGCAGTGACGCCACCTCAAAACCTGCTTTCTCGCCTCTTTCAAAGTCACGTCACTGATGGCCGGATTGACTAGGTTTCGTTAGACAGCCTGAGCAAAGAGCATTTTTGAGAACGTCGATTTAAAATTCAACAACCTTTCCGGTGATGCAATTACTATTAGAAGTTAGTAAGAATTGTCGATATTAAGTCAAGGCTGTACAACAGCGATGAACGACTTGAGTGCTGGAGGTTTTGAAGTTGTGAAACACTAAAATGTTCATGCAAACCTACAAGAGTGGATTTGGACTAATGCAAAATGTAAGATGCTGCAGAATTAAAAAAAAAAAAAGAACAGGTGATCGAGGAGATGGGGACACCTAGTGGTAACAGCGATGATTATTCATAGGAAATGTGGTACTGCTTAAATAGTTGAATAGAGCGATTTAAAAAGAACAAGAGGTTTGCCGTGAGAACCAGACCAACTAACTAGCTCCTACTAACTAGCTCCTAGCTCCACCCCCCCTGTCGATCACCTCGATAACGCTGGGGCAAACTTCTACCTCAAGCAAATGGATGCCTTTCACATTCCATGTGATTTTTTTTTCAGCTGACAATTTTTATAGCGTTCAAGAATATTAAAACAAAAAAATAAATGTCCTGGAACAACACAACAACCCAAAATATGAAGCAAATGAATCAATCTATACGTACTGAAAAACCTGATTTGAATTGTAGAAAATAATCCACATGAGCAAAGGGTGCCAAAATTTTTGAAACCTGCTTTGAAGAAAGTCAATAATTCATAATTAAAAGAAATAAGTATAGGGTTATTAGGCCACACACACACACACACCTGTATACCAGTACATCCATCTTCTCCACCGTTATTGTCCGTGCTCCTTCTGGACCCTTTACTGCTGCAGGAAAAACAGCAAATATGTTGAGACTCAAGCCTCATTTTCACTGCTTTAATCCATCAAACTCTAAGAACACATTGGTGTGGATTTAATATCCTTAATCTAATAAAGCTTTATTTCATTGTAGTGATTGAATATGCATGAAAGATGCATTCCAAGAAGGAACTTAACGATGAGCTAGGAGCCAAAACACTAAATAATTAATAACTAATATCATGAACATATTAACGAGTATATGGTACGACAGACGCGTACCGAATTACTGACTTTTACAATCTACATTAACGTTAAGCTTGAAGACCAGAGGCATCCTCATAGACGACGATTAAACAAATATTTTAACATAGTGTGCTGTTGATTCACTGCTGCAATATTTTTTAAAGCCAATAATAATTTTGAAACCTCCAACACATCTTTTTCTATTGTTACTCTGCTGTATAACTGAAGTTTGCTTGAGTAGGAATGGAAATGGCCCTGAATTGATTCTAGATCAGCAAAAAAAAAATGTCTGTATTCAGTTGACATGGTTCCAGATTAGACCCCAGATCCAGAACCATGAAACATGGTTCATGGAAATCATGGAAATCATGGAAATTCATGGAAATCATGGAAATTCATGGAAACTCATGAAACATTTTGCAGGATGATAAATCAAAGCTTTGTTGTAATAATCTCTGGACTAAAAAACCTATTAAAAAACCTGTGGTCTGATTTGAAGGAGACATGAGCAAACTTCACAATGTAAAGAAACTTCAAAGAGTCATAAGGAAGTGGTGCTTTTAATGGTGAGGGCGCCAAAACTTTTAAAAACCTGCTTTGAAGAAATATTGCACAGTCAATAAATCATCCTTTTGTTAAGTGTAGGGTTATTAGGCCACACACACACACACACACACACACACACACACACACACACACACACACACACACACACATACAGCCAGGGCAAAGGAGCCAAAATCTATAAAACCCTCCATTTAAAAGGGAAATAAGGGAGTGTTAGGGTGAGGAAATCCTGACACGGCCAAACTTTCCAGCGCTAACACAATACCCACAAAAATCTATTAAAATCCCACTAAAGCACTCAAGCTTCTCCACCATTAATTAGAACACATTATAAAAACTGAATAAAAAACCCATTTGGATTAATTATATACCTCAGTAAATACTGTCCAGCAAAGCATTTCTTTTTTAAAGTTGTGTTAAATTTTATTTGGTCTCATTTACTCTTCCTTTTTTTTTTTTTTTTTTAAGTTCCACAGGTTAAAACATTACAAGAGGAAAAACATAAAAACATAGACTCTCTGACACACAAAGTTGTAGATGATTAGGCCCAGCCCAGTATGTCATTTCGCAAATAACAAAATAAGGCAATATCACAAAGCCCATTGGAAGTCGAACGTGTCCATAACAGGAAGGAAGTACAACATGAAATCTTATTCAGGCACCAAAGTATGGAGGAATATCATCATAAAGTCTAGTATTAAAAAGAAGAAATTAAACAGAAAAGACGAGCAGGAGCGTCCAAGAGACCTTGTGTCCAAGGTTTTTTGTTCGTTTGTTTTATGTTTTTTCTTCCGGGTTCAATGGAATGGAGAAGAATATAAAGTAAAAAAAAAAAAAAAAAAAGTCACAGAATTCGTCGTCATCCAAAAAAAGTCTGTCATTGACTACGGATGATTGTTAAGTTTGTAGAATAGGTTGATTTGTCCCTTTGCAGCACCCATACATCTCCATCACACACTCCAGTGACGTAAAATACAACACACAAAGCATCCTGATGAGGACTCTGTCTCTGGCCCATTAAAATATCTTTAATCCAGTGTCTAAAAGGCCTTAATAAATATATTTATCTCTCTTTTTAAAAAAAAAAAAAAGAATTCTCTGTCAAGGGAGTTATGCACAGTACTAGTTACTCTCGAAGCTGATTGTGCTTAGCACAAAATAGAGTTTAGCCTATTTTAGTGAGGAAGCAGGAAATGGAACAGCATCAGCATGGCGCGTAAGTGGGAAAAAACCCCAAAAAAACCAAACACAATTACCCTAACGATGTTATTTTTCCATGCTAATTGCTACATTTAAAACAATAGCCCTGTGACCTCAATAGCTTAGAAGCAGGTTACGACTTTTCTTTGGCACAAGAAATGATTCTAGTACATGATAACAGTGTCTTCTGAACAACAAACATATCACACAGATTTAAATCAATCACCGCTGACAAGTCGAGAGGGAAAAAAAACTTGATGATGAAACAGCAGTTCAAAAAAAAAAAAAAAAAAAGAGCACAAGGTAGCACTGATAAATGAGAACCTGCTAATGATGGCTCATATGACGGTTATGATGAATGGCTGCTGGGCTTTTGGGTGTGAGCGCAGCTGTTCAGTGTGACCTAGAGATCCTGACTAGCACTGGAGAACAGCCATTTCAAAAACAGATTCCCAAGCCCAGGTTTGATCAACGTGAGAATTAAATATTACCTCTAAAACGAGCCCAGCAGATGGTGACTTTGGAGAAATGCTTGCAAAACTAAAAGGCAATTCAGGCTAATGTTTTAGAGACTACTGAAATAATAATAGCTAAAAGATTTTCAGGGACAGGATACTGCAGGTGTCTGGAGAATCATTTGTAGATTTTTTGCATTTTTGTTACGTCTAAAGTGTGTCTATATTGTGGAAATTAAAGGTAGGGGCCTTCTCTTTAGCATGTATCGCTACAGGATGTAAATTCTGGTTTCCCCCAAAAGTGAGAAGCAAAGAAAGCAACATTTAAACAGATCATTCTGACTACTATTGTTTGTGTCAAAAGCTATGAAAAACATTGTTCAAAGCCTTACATTGGCTGTGTGAGGAAATCATAATCATCTAGCAAAGCCGTAAACGTTAAGGCGTTTGTTAGCCTGGCTCCTGTTCACAGCATGATATTTACCAAGCTAAGAATAAAACGTCAATAAAAACATTTCCTACTTGTTTTGATTTGAGGTCAAATCTGTTAAAGGAAGAAAAAATATATATATTTGTGACTAAAACTACTTTTTCATTCATTTTTTAGCCACTTCAGGAACCTGACAGGTTTTTTTCCATACATACACACACATATATATATATATATATATATATATATATATATATATATATATATATATATATATATATATATATATATATATATATATATATATATATATATATATAGCTTCATTATGGAAAAAAAGAATTATTAAAAGGTCATTCTCAACCAAAACAGGACAAATTAGATTAGTTCAGAAACTTTAAACCATGTATTTTAACCTCTGCTCATCAGGCTGTCATGCTAACTTCGTTTGCTCTTCCAAGCTAGCTACAATTAGCATCTTGTTTAAACTATTTCCAAACTTTAACACAGTTACATTGTCAATTACACTTTTAAACCCCCCTAGAGATTTTCATGATAGTTTCGACCAGTTTTAACCAGTCTCTACTTCGAGGCAGTGATTAGCAATCTTAAGAGTGCAGTGCCTAAGCTAGCATAATGGCTAATTCCCTCAAAAACCTGTACTGAGCTGAAAACTAGACATGTCAGGAATAATCTGTTTTCTACAAGAGTTAAGGATGATAAAATATCAGGCAGGAGTTTTAAAAAAAGAAGGAGAGGATACAGAATCCTAGTATAAATGTTCAGAGAACCATAAGGGATTAAGTCAGGATACCGAGAGTTCAGATTTATTATGAAAGGGGAAAAAAGGACATTGCTGGTGCTTCTTACAAAACTACACAATAATACTGTTGGATAGAGAATGCAGCCTAGATGTAATTTTTGACAGCTTCCTTAATTTAATATTAAATGGTCCAATTTTGTCTTGACGAATGACCACTCCGTGCAACTTTAGAACCGAAGACAAGAAACCAACCATTCTTTTTAAAAATTCACAATATCTTTGGTAGAGAAAAGACCACAGTATTATCCTTTAAAGAGCCTGAAGGGATAAACTAAAAAAAAAATCTACTCAATAGGAACATTTAGAGGGCATAACATCATCGATCTCATAGAGAAAGAAAAAATAAGTGTTCAAACGCAGTGCTGTTGAATTCTCGTTTCTGATTGGTCAGCAGATGTTGAGTCATTCTATACCAGAAGCTTAAGGGACAGCAGCCACAGCAACTATTTTTAAAACTCTTTAGGAAGCTTTGTAAGCATTTTCTGAGAGAAGTCTCCAATGTCAGCTCTTTGTTTATCAGTTAGAGGGAAAAGTTTTTGTTTTCTGACAAAAACTTCAGTGTGGGAACAGTAACATGTCTAGTGTCCAGTTTTTGCCAATTTTGTTGCACACTGGAGCTACAAAGGACAATGTAGCTAACTGGTTTAGTTTGTTTTGAACCAGTATTAGACTTGCTTTAGTAAATTAGTACACAGTATAGTATAAAATTGCTAGCATACATAGGATTCACCTATTGTTCATAATTTGGTATCCGTCTACCCTGCTAGGCTCCACCTCTTAAACATCTAAAAGTATAGTCCTAAAGAATCCCTTCTAATTACTGACCAAATGAATATCATTTAAAGCAAGTACAATGTATTTATGGTAGTATTTCGTTTGAGCCAGAGATCCATTACGTTTTATTTACATCACACTCATAGAAGTACTAAAGAAGCATACAAGCTTAGGTTTCCACCAAGGACAGAAAAAAAGTCACAAGTAATCACTTTTTTTTTTTAGTATTGTGAACACTTTTCATCTCTCTGAGACTATGTAGCCTTTGACGTCAAGCAGCCGTGTCAGTAAGTTAACGCTGACGGTGTGGGATTTGTGTGTGCCTGTACTGATACAATTTCTGTACAGTGAATGCACTTTCTGTACACTTTTTCAAACAGCAGTCGAAGACTCCAGAGATCCTTTGTCATTCCGAACAGATTTACTTCCATACTCTGGATGAAAGCTTTGCCATTTCTGTGCTTGGATTGAAGCAGGGTCTGTTGTAGCACTGTTGATTCTATGGTGTCTTGGTGATTAAAGGGTCAATCTAGATAAGGTGTAAATGATTAGAAACGTTTGTAATAACTCTGATATGTGAGAGATACACATATACATATAGTTTGAAGAGTAAGTCAAACCCTGTCATGCTGGACTCGCAGAATTTTTTAGTACAGTACATGCACGTTATACACATAAGGGAGGTAGGTAGCCTGCCTTATTCATTGCTACACAGTTTTCTCAGTAGTTTAATAAACATAATAAAGATTTAGGACACCGTCTCATCATCACCGTCATTGTGGTTCGAATTAAAAGAAGCAAGCCTTGCCAAGGTAACTAAGCTTTCTGTGTGATTCTGTGCCGTCTTAATCAATCGTAAACCACTTAGCGGTTTAATCGCAATGAAAACCATGCTACAGTGGCATGTCCTGTAACTCAAGCCACGCCGGATGAAATCTATTAGCCACAGATTTCTGGTTCAATTAGTGGACCATGTCTTTGCTGTGAATATTTAGTCTAAAGTGCTGATGAGCTGTAACAATCCCTCAAGCACTACTACTAGCGCATGAAAATTGGGCCCTCAAGACTGTACAGAGTTCAATATCTGTTGCTCAGAAAATTAAAAGTGAAGTTTTCTAAAGGGTGACGGATCCATTTTGAGAGAATTATCTTAGTATGCTAATTGTAGATTTTGCTAAGGGCAGAAGTGAAGAGTTGATAGTGATACTACATGCTGGCCTGAGCTTTTTTTTTTTCATTCTTTGGTATTTGTATGGATGGATCAGCAAGTTCTCCTCTACAGATTGGAACAGTCGCTCTATGAAAGACAAGAATTTAGATCCAGGCAATATCGCATACTGAAATCAAACAGCTTGACTGTTTATACAGACTGGACTCCATGTGACGACGAGAAGCAGAATTAAAAAAGCCTTGTTGAACTCAAGACAGACATATTAGAATCGAATATTCTAAAAATGTTAACACAGCTCATGACAAAACCAAGAGTTGATATTTGAATTAGACCTATATTCGAAATATAGCTATTACTTTACCTTCTCACCAAACATCGCCTTGATTGAGACAACCAAGAGATAAAGGCACTTAAAGTAATGCAATGCATATTAAATAAGTCACAATGCTAATAATGTCAGATGGAAAATGCTCCCCCGGGTTCAGGACGAATCCTCAATCTGGAATGGTGATCGATGCTGATTTGAAGAAAATGAGCCACATCATAAAACTGAAAACATCATGAGCTTCGTTTTTTCTATGAAGGTAAAAATTCTTTGCAATCCAACACTTGGGTAGTCTGAAGCTTTTCAAAGGAACACAAACAACGCCAAAGCACCCAAAACTGGGAGCAATTACTCCTGTGCTGTGTAAATGTGAACTGGTAAATGTGTGGCTTCCGGTAGAAGCTCAGAATACGTCGTCTCTTTGTTTCGCTTGCGACTTGAAGGGACTAAGACCCAGAGTCCTTCTGGGGAAAACTTTCTCTTTGGCAACACCTATGGGCTTGTTGACCCCTGCCCAACCCAGGTCTATGAACGGGGCGTCAGCAGGGTTCAGTGGGGCGACCCTGAGAGAGAGGTTGGGACTCCCATTGGTGGAACATGGTGCAGAGCGGGACACAGGAAAAGGGGCAGAGAATGGATCAAATGGTGAGGGAAGATCAGAGTTTATAGATGGGTCAGCCTTCAGACTGAAGGGATCACAGTCAGGGGAAGGGAAGGGGTCACAATTCGTGAAGGGGTTGGTAGGTGAGGGTCTGTACCCCAGTCTTGGACTCGTGGGGCTGCTAGTTGAAATGGCATGCTGTGAGCTGCATTTCTCCATCCCACCAGCTGAAATGAAGCTCCAGGGATCTATCCGGGGTCGGTTAGGAGACGGACGAGGCCGCGGTATGATGTTGACCTCCAGGCGCCGGGTTTTAGGGCTCCAAAGACGAGGATCGGGGTAGAGAGCGAACGGGACCGGGGATTTCTCATCTGCTTCCATAGTATCTTGACACAACGGTAGATCCAACACTGTGGAAAAAGAAAACGGATTAAATACTAGGTCAAGTCAGGCAATAATAACATCTTAAAAGTAGAATCTTACCTAGTTGTGATGAAAGTCCATGACTAGATCTTCTCCTTCTGTCTCCAATCTGGGTCATACTCTCTGTCTCTCCATTAGCGATCCACTCAGCAGAGCTATGCTGAACAGTCTTTTTGCTTGACCTGTCCCTCTCTCTGGGGTTCGGAGGAGGTGGGGTCAAAGGTAATGGCTTATTCTCTGTGGGCTTCAGTGAGTCAACAAGAAGCTCTTGGGGCAGAGAATCTGTACTAAACGTGATAAGGTCCCCAACCAAGGTGGGATCCGTGGTTAAGTCCACCACAGCCAGCGGGGGCTGTTCTCGGACTAACTCCAGAGCAGGAACATTAGTTCTATGGGATGTTCGTGGAGGGGGCGTTGGTGGGTGCTGGGGTTCCAGATAGCGTCCCAGAGCCACGGAGGCAAGAAGAGCAGCGCCACTGAGCAAGGCACGGTGAGTGCTTTTAGTATGAGGTGGAACACTAGAGCGACAGTCTAGGTTCGGTGAACTACGAGGGGACAGATATCCCTCTTCACTCCCGGAGTCCTCTTCTGGAAGAGTTGTCCATGAAGCTTCCTTGACCGAGTTAGAGCCTAGAACAAGAAGACAAAAAATGTGAGCAAATAAATCAAGCAAGAAACTCAGGAAACTTCCAATTCAAATCGATGTGTAAAGCTCATTCATTCATGTTGTGTACCATTTTGGCTTGGTTCAGGTGTGGTGGGTCGGTACTCCTCAAAGTCGTCTTTGGAGTCTCCGTTCTCATTGCTGTCCAAAGCCAAGAGCCGAGCTCTCATAGACAGACTAAGAGACACACGGACAGTTATCAGTGGCCGAACCAAACAGTCAAAGGTCACACAGATCAAAAATAATCAGGAGTGGTAAAACAGAGTATGCTAGAAAACTGGAAATAGTTGGAGTTGTATGTAAATGTATCTTCATTCGCAGGTGTTTCATTAAACAAATGAAAACTTTTCTAACATTTTAATCAGCCTAAATATTATAGCAACCGAGTTATCCATCTTTACTAACAAGCTCCAAAGTCTGAAACTCCCCTTAGTATACTCCAGTTCATTTAATCTAATGTGTTTCATTAGGACGTCTAATGACCTAAAACAATCAGATACTTTGACTGTAAGTCTTAATTAAGGTGTTAAACATTTAACAGAAGCATTCAAGCATTTAAGTTAAGTGGGTGAAGAAAACATCAGAAGTCTTACAAGAGGAAGAATTTTACCTTACTAGATACTAGACACTACTAATAATGAATATAAAAAAGGAATTAGGAAGGAATAACATTTCAGAGCAATCTCTATAGGATTTCTTTATGTCTTGTCACAATAATAACTCCACTTGTACTACATACAACTTGTGTGAATAAAATCATATTGTTTTGACTTTTAATTAAGGAAATGAGTGAGTGAGTTCGAATCCCAGGTCCACCAAGCTGCTACTGCTGGGCCCTTGAGCAAGGCCCTTAACCCTCAATTGCTTAAATGTATAAATGAGATAAATGTTAGTCGCTCTGGATAAGGGCGTCTACTGAATATCATAAGTGTAATGTAAATGGATGCTTGATATTACTGTGTGATGATATTGATGCTCGATATTACTTGCAGCTTAAAATCCTAAAAGATCCTAGTTTTTTTGTGGGGATATGGTTGGATAGTGGTTAAGATGTTGGAGTAGTGATCTGAAGGTTGTGAGTTTGAATCCCATGTCCACCAAGCTGCCACTGCTGAGAACTCTCAGTTGTATAAAATGTGATAAAAATGTAAGTCGCTAATGGATAACAACGTTTGCCAAATGCCATAAATGTACATTTCCATGCTTTTTGCACTTCATATGTCAGACAATGCCTTTATCCGTGCTAGGAACATGCTTAAAATCTGAAGCATCACTTCTCCAACACGTCCATTCCGACTTATTCTATTGTTCTGCATTTTAAACGTGTGTTACAAGCAGTCATGGTGCATATGACAATAAAGAGCAAGCATTTTATACTGAAGAAACCTCCTCTCACAGGATATAATGAAATCTTTGCTTTCTGTAACATGTCACTTCTGATGGGATGTATATTACCTGGAGTTATTTCTACCGCTCTTTTTCTAGAAGGTGATTTACAGCTTCATCTTTCCACACACATGCAAAGCAAAGGCTTTGAAATAACGAACACGGTTTATACACAGATTAATATTGTAGGTGTACATCACGTGGCTGCGTGGGAAAGGTTTATAGAGTCCAAAAATATTGGCACCCTTGATGCATTTGACCAAATATAGAACATGAATAATGCATAACAAAATGCATTAGGGGAAAGATTAGCAGTACTTTTAGATGTTTAAATGGGAAAATGTAAAATAATTGGATGTGACGAATATTTTATAGAATCATTTTTTTCCATTATGTTCAAGGGTGACAATGGAGTCAGGTTTCTCTAAGGCTGTCACTCTGTCTTTCTTTTATTATATGTGTGTGTGTGTGTGTGTGTGTGTGTGTGTGTGTGTGAAAGCAAGTACCCGCTCTCCTGTGGACTCAGGCGCTGCACTTTGGGGCTCTTGGGGCTTTTAGGGCTTTGAGGACTCCAATGAGGAGCAAGTTTCCTCTCACCGTTAGCCTTCAGAGGAAGAGTTTCCAGCGGCCACACCGAGCTCCACTTACTTTCACTGGGGCTCACTGCATGAGCGACAAGCAGAGTTTTACATTCAAATACTTTATAAAAACGTGTCTCTTACTGAATATACTTTCCGTATGTGTGTGATGAAATGGCAGAACTCTTCAAGCTTATGAAATAGTTTTACACAAATGACACACAATGTAACTTGCCTTTTTTTCTTGTATATGTTTTAGCTATAAAGTAATCACTCACGTTGGATGGCACGGAAACGTGGACCGATGGAAGGAGAACCCAAATCGGGAGAATTTCGTCTCTTCTCCAAACCAGGAGAAGCCTGCACGGTGATTTTGTGGATAAAATCTGATGGACAAAACACATTCGATGTTACTGTGAACACCAGGAGATGGCGTTGCTTCATAAATGGATAAAATGTACAAGGCAAATTGCTGTGGTGTAAGAGAAATAAAACATTTCAGGAAATGTATTTCAGGCTTCTTAAATGTACTTCTATGTATTAATTAAGTTTTGCATAGTGAATTAATCACTAGAAAAATCATAATGTGGCTAATAATCTGCATATTGCAGCAACTCCTGTCTGGGACTTTTTTTCAAAATCTAAAACTACATTAAGCATATAATGTGAAGCAGTGAGTCATGAGATAAAAAAGAGTCCCCTTTTCTCAGAATGTCTTAGTAACGGCATACCACTTCCTGTTCCGTTGCAGTTCAATGTAGCAATTGTCACATAGCAATAAACAAATACTATTGGTACGTGTGTGTGTGTGTGTGTGTGTGTGTGTGTGTGTGTGTTTGAGTGTGCACATGTGTATGGTTTCAAAACTCTGATATCTACCTTGTGGCATACTGATCTTCTCCCCGTTTTTTAATTTCAGTTTGTGCTTCTTGAAGGTTCCTTTGCGCTTCTTGACCTTGGGTTTCTCCTGGTTTTGGTTTACATGGAGGATGAGGAGTGAGAGCTCCCTCTCAAACACATCCTGCTCCCATTGGGCCAGCTGCTGCTCTCGCAGACGCAGAAACTCCTCGTGAGATTTCTGCTCCAGAGCGGCACGCTTCAGCTCCTCTTCACGACACCGCAGCTCCTGAGCACAAACACATAAGCATGTTACCCTTCACTTCTCTGATGTTATATGAGATTCTTATAGATCTTAATAGAATATTTAGTATTCTGGTTAATTGTTTCATACACCGTTCATATCTTATATGCAATGTACAATACACACACCTTTTCTTTAGCACGCAGCTCGTCGAACATGCCCTGGATCTCCAGTCTCCAGTCGTCCTGCAGGGAGTGGAAGGAGTCCTGAGGCATCTCTTCCATCACCTGCTGCTCCAGAGCACACAGCTGAGCCAAAATGGAGGCAAAGCTGGGTCTGTGGTGGGGGTCCTGATCCCAACATGCTGATACACACACACACACACACACACACACACACACACACACACACACACACACACACACACAATGTATTATGATGAACAAGTAGACAGATATATACATAAATTATGCATGAATAAATGTATAGATGGATGGGTGAGATAAATAGATAGATGAATAGATCATAACTAATAGATGTATTCCACTGCTTTTCTCTAAAAATATGAGGGTGGGTGAGTGAATGGATGGATAGATGGACTACTACAGGGATGTGTGTATAGAGGCATAGAGGAATGGGTGAATATTGAGGTGGATGGATGGATGGATGGATGAGCATTGCTTCAAACCTGGTGGAATAATTAGATTTATTTGTTCATAAATTGATGGAATTTTAAGAATTATGTGAATAAAAGGATACCTAAAAAAGTCAATAAGATGGATGGATAAATTAGATGTAAATAAATGGTAAATAGTTAATTTAGGCATGTTGGATGGCATTGCTTCATATCTGCATAATTATGAAGATGGATAGATAAACAAATAGATTTTTTTAAATCAAGGGAATGGTTAGATAGATGGATGGATGGACAGCAATGGGTAAATTAGTGGATGGAGACATGAAGATATATATATGGACGTGGACTGGATGGATGGGTGTTTATGTACATGAAGAAATTGAAGTGATGGATGAATGAATGGATGGATGGATGGACTGACTAGATGAATGGATGGTTAGATGGTTGAATGGATGAACAGATGGATGGATGGATGGATGGATGGATGGATGGATGGATGGGAGGATGGATGGATGGGTTGATGGATGGATACACTGAATAGATAAATGGATGGTTGGATGGCTGAATGCATGAACAGACTGATTAATGGATGGATGGATGGATGGATGGATGGATGGATGGATGGAAGTTACCTGACATGAGTTGGGTGAAGGGTTCAGGACAGGTGGAGGGGATGGGCAGAGTCAGTTTATTTACTGCCACTCCATAGGCCACAGCCAGACCATCAATCCCTCTGTACGGAGCTTCGCCTGTGAGTAACTCCCATAATAAAACTCCATAGCTAGAGAGAGAGAGAGAGAGAGAGAGAGAGAGAGAGAGGGAGAGAGAGAGAGAGAGAGAGAGAGAGACTTTTCAAATCGTTCCAACCCAAACTATGGAGCAACCTTTACAGGATGGCACAGACACACACAGAACTGTCCCGCAAACAAACACACATAGAACAGCACGTACACAGACACACACTGGGCACAGCTGTTCAGAAAAAGAGCAGCAGCATCCTCCGTGTCTTGGCTCCCACACACCAACAATTACACACCGAAAAACCCTGCAAGAGCGTTTTCTCTTTTAAACACTCTCACTCAGAGAGAGAGACTCGCCCACGGTGGCTTTATATAGTCCGCTAATTACAGCATACACACGCACGCAGCACAACATAGCTTTCACTGCCCCACAGATCCTAAACACTATAATCTTAGGAGTATATTAAGACGCCTTTAAAGTCTGAGAAGAAAGAAACCTTTTTTTTTTTTTTTTTTTTTTTTTTTTTTTTTTTTTAAGTGTTGTGATTCTATAGCGGTTCGGGGGCCCGTCACGGCGGAGAGGACGGAAACCCTTCTCGACGGTTACAGGAAGTCGTGAAGAGGAACGTGTGAATTTTACAGTGAAAGATACGGTCTAATAATCTAACTAGTACTCTTTTGGTCTAATAAACAGCACCAGGAAGCGTCAGTAATAAGTTCCAGATCTGCGCTACAGCTCACGGTCAGAAAGTTCACACAGAAAATCACAGGCTGAACCGCGCTGCATGAACAAACAGGAAACATCTCGAGCATTTTTAGCTTCAGACTGGGTACAAGTACATAAGCAGGATAGTCCTCTTGCAAGACTAGTATGCAAGTAAAATGACATTTTACTCCTTCTCCTTTGCACACTAGCATACTTCTATACTAATACACTTCTAGACTAATACACTAGCATACGCTCGAGACGCTCATATGAAAGGGTGCACACATGCTAGTGTGAAAATACTGTGCGTTTTTATTCGTTCTGATCTGCCCCCGTCTGCCCAGTAGAATATCCTCTACAGACATACACATATACAATGCTGCGTATATAAAACGCATTTAGAATCTCCTGAAATATTTTTAATATCATTCTTTTTTTTTTTTTTATTCTCTGCCTTTTCATCCTTTCATACTAACAAACTCCGTTCTGGATCTGTGAATTTATTCCACACTTCAGATCCCAGAGCTGTCCATTAACAAGCGGTCGTGTAAAACATGAGGATTACAGCTAATACAATTTTTTCCTCTCCGCATATTTTATTACAAATGCATGAAAAGGTATGCTTTTTGAGGTCCTAAATCAATTCCAGTGCACGTTGGTTTGTACTGGATTTACACGACGGCTCCTGGAGTAACGTGATGGCGTGGAGCTAGCGTTATTGTTGCCATGGCGACGTTTTGTTCAGGTGTACAGATTACAGTAC
>JAUCMX010000029.1:5352386-5422386 GCA_033459395.1 Hemibagrus guttatus | reverse complement strand
CATTTCCCCAAGTTTAACAGCATGAGTAATGAAAATCTTTTCATATTTCCTCTGCCTTCATCATGACAGAGCAGTCATTAATCTCCCTCGAAAACCGACATCCAGCGTCTCCATCTTGCCAGCTTTCCGTCTGACATACTGGAGCCTTTGTGAAGCGAGGATCTCATATTTTCTGTTGTTTCTAGCCAAAACATGGTTTCTTAGTTGCGACACACCCTACAGAACCGTTCCTTCCCACAGTCCAAGTGCTGACTTGGGTGCCAGATGCTGAGCAAGTATTTGCCGGACTTTATTTCTAGCCCTTAAGGAAATGATGGCCTTCGAGTATTGTTCATCTCATCGCAGACAGTTCTGGCTTCTCTGTAACGTTTACTGTCTCCGGTTGTTTCTCTACATTCCTGGCCATTTTTAAGTAACTATCATCCCATACACCAAGCCGTGACCTGGGTAAATATCATGACTGGAAGTTTTATAGCATCTAATTAATGCTACTGGTCGAAATTTAAGAAATACTTAGCCACATAGAAGGCTTTGGGAGGCGAGTGTCTTCAATTTAAGTTTGAGAAAAGGCCACAATTATTGGGACGGTTATTGACGGACACTGCCTACTTTATTGCAGCTATATATCAGTGTGATTAATGAATCAATGATCGCAATCTAGAACCTTTACTACATTCCAAGCCTTGATTTCGTCAATTACGATCATAATAATACAGACTTGAGAACAAAAACTTGGGACATTTTATTTTTGTCTTGCTGTGTTTGTCCAAGGTGATTCGTTTTATATGTACGGAACCAACTGCAAAAGATTTGACTCTTAGAATTGACTCTTAGTTTTCGAAGCAAATAAATTATAAAAAATGTTTATATACATCCAAGTTAATTGATTCAGATAGGTTCTCTATTTGTGTGTGGATTTGACTCCAAAGCTTTGAGTTTTTAGTGCCTGGGATCAGTGAGTCGACTCTTTTTGGGATCGACTCCCAGAACCATTGATGTGAGCTGAATGCAGTTTGACTTGACGCAAACTATATTCAGAATATAAGCTGTGCATTTTAGGATAGTGTAGCAGTTACCAAAAGTATTGAGTACGTGAAAAAGTGTAATTGATTCTTGTGTAACTGATGCAAAACAGCTTGAGAGATTGACTCGACTTATTATCAGAAAACAACTCTTTATGGGATTCGACTTCCTGAAAGTGAAAGCAAGCTGATGTTCAACTTATATTTTGTGTATGTTAAGAACAATATATGCTACCAGTTTGGGGAAGGGGGCATTTATCTACACATAAGGGATTAAAAAACCTGTAGTGTGAAGTGAAGTGATTCAGTGTGTAGCACAGTGTGCTTCATAACCTACAGCAACTAACTGATCTATTCATTAATTAATTATAATCAGCTCTATGAAGCATGAATTTATTATATACAAAAAGTGCACACACACACACACACACACACACACACACACACACACACACACACTGTGCCGAGTCAGCATGTCTGCCTGTTCTGCTTGGGGTGGAAGACAAGGCCACTGACAGTTCATACACTTCCACTAGATTTAGAAGTCACTGTAAGCAGAACAACAACAACAACAACAACAACAACACAATAATGAAGATTAAGAGTGATTCAGAGAAAGATAAATAGCATAAATATCAGTTCCACTGCTGAAAAACCTAGTGACTATGCCAAAAAAATAAAATAAATAAATACACGACAGGTCATTAGTCCAACTGAAGTGAGCCATAACCACCAATTTAGTCCTACATTCCCCCCTGAGCTACGGTGATTTCAGACCAGTGTTCTCTTAAACACTATCTGTTAGGCCCTGAGCCAGTGTTTTTTTTTTTTTTTTTAAGTGGTTGTGCGGGAAAAACGAAACAAAGGAGAGAAATGAGGGCGCGCTAGACACCATGCTGAATGAACACTGGCGCTAAGAGAGACAGTAACCATGGCAACGGGCTGTGTTTGTTGTTTGTTGACTGTTTGGAAGGCAGAGATGTTGGTAAGCTGAACAGCACAGGCTGAACCCGGTCACACCATACACCCACGGAGACACAGCAACGGATTGTGAGACACGTTTGTGAAACGTTCCTTTGAGGAAACTTTTAACATTTGGGTTTCAGCTTTAAATTTCTATTTTAATCACAAGGCTGAACTCTGCGTCTGTCAGGCTCTGTAAAGAAATATGGAGGTGAGGCCTCTGTGCCTGTCAGTCTCAGTAAAGGGGATGTGGCTTTTGTGCCTGTCAGTCTCAGAAAAGGGGATGTGGCTTTTGTGCCTGTCAGTCTCAGAAAAGGGGATGTGGCCTTTGCTTCAGTCAGTTCCAGTAAAAGAGGTGTGGCCTTTGTGCCAGTCAGTCTCAGTAAAGGGGCTTTGGCCTTTGTGCATGTCAGTTTCAGTAAAGGAGGTGTGGCCTTCATGCCTGTCATTCTCAGAAAAGAAGGTGTGGCCTTTGTGCTAGCCAGTCTCAGTAAAAAGGGTGTGGCCTTTGTGCCAGTCAGTGTAAGTAAAGGCCTTCGCAGCAGTCAGTAAAGGCCTTTGCAGCAGTCAGTCTCAGAAAAGGAGGTGTGGCCTTTGCAGCAGTCAGTCTCAGTAAAGGAGGTGTGGCCTTTGTTCCAGTCGGTCCCAGTAAAGGGGTGTGGCCTTTGTGCCAGTCAGTCTCAGTGAAGGTGTTGTGGCCTTTTGTGCCGGTCAGTCTCAGAAAAGAAGGTGTGGCCTTTGTGCCTGTCAGTCTCAGTAAAGGGGGTGTGGCCTTTGCTTCAGTCAGTTCCAGTAAAAGAGGTGTGGCCTTTGTGCTAGCCAGTGTCAGTAAAGGGTGTGTGGCCTTTGCAGCAGTCTGTCCCTATGAAGGAGGTGTGACCTTTGTTCCAGTCAATCTCAGTAGAGGTGTGGCTTCTGCACCTGCAAGCTTCTGTGAGACACATCCTGTCCCAGTTTTAAAAAAAGGCCCAAAATTTTTTAAATACAATCAGACTGAACTGTATTATATACTTGACAGCTCAGTTTCCGACTTTAACTCTATCACAGCTTTAAACACCCTCATTCCCTTGTGTCTCTTTTCTCACCCTCCACTCTGTCTTCGTCTCCTTGTGCTGTCCTTCCTCCCTTCACTATTGTATTGCTTGTCTTCTATTCCCAGTCTGCATTCTCTCTTCCTCCCTCTCTCCCTCTCTCTCTCTCTCCATAACCTTTCTACATTCTCTCCGTGTGTGATTACCCTCTCTCTTTGTGTAAGTGTATGTGTGTGTACGAGTGTGAGGTTGCCAGACAGCGTGCGTGTCAGTGCGCTGCTCCCCTGAGAGACAAAGCCGCCCTTCTTCCAGGGGAAAACCCCCACCCTGCCGGAATTCTGCTCCCACCCACGGTCCGGAGAGAGAAAAGAGAGAGAGAGAGAGAGAGAGAGAAAGAGAGAGAGAGAGACGGATGAAAGAAAAATAGGACAGGTCACGATACTAATGACGTTCGGAATATCCCACCTCATTACACCCTGAGTCCACTAAAACTATTTAACATTATACCACAGAATTCTCTGATCTGATTGGTCAGCACCTCGGCAAACACGCTCAATCTGTTATGGTATCGTTTCTACGGTAACAGGGAATTTTCCGGGACTTAAATTATGTAGCACGTCCACTATAACAAAAGTCTAAAAATAAAAGGATCAAGAAAAACAGTTTATAACATTTAATAGCGTTAAGTAATTAGTCATGACATGAGCTAGGAATATTATGGAAGTTATGTATGAGCTAGCTAATAAGAGTGTTGAAACACTAGCAAGCAACTCGCTCTCCACATAACACTGGTCTCGGTTGTCGTAAAGTTGTGGATCTATTTAGCAGCTAACACTGATTTACTGATATCTGGTTACATATTTACCCAAATCATGATCCATTAACCTCAGCGAAAGCCTGATGATCTGGAGGCATGTCAGTCATGAGCTGATGGTTAACTAGCCTTAGTGCTAGGATTGTTTCAGAGAAAGTTGTTGAGCCATTTTAGCATAGAAATGTTTATGCACCCCTTGATGATTCAACCTTTATCAGGTTGAGGATCTAATATTTGTTCGGGGAATAGAGGTGGAAACGTACAGCTGGATGAATGGTTAATAACAGGGCTATAAATACCCCTTATACACAGCCTGCGGGCTCGGGCTCAGTCTCCTCCTCTCCTCCACTCCCAAGATAACTGCTACCACAAACAGTGTTTAGAGAGCAAAACCTATGTTATTGCACAACTCTGTACATTCAAGCATACTTGAGCTCTCTCAATCACACACAAATATACATATAACTGCTCTAACATTATAGAAGTTGTCAACACACTGAAAGGGAACATCTGGAAGGTCATTTATTCTTCGTATTGTTGATCTTAACACACAACAAAATCGCTCATTTTATGAAGCGATATAAGCGAGACATCATTTGAAACTATACACTAATGTTACCAAAAAATTATACGTCTGTTTTCATGTACATTTACCTATCCTACAAAAAAAAAAAATAAATGAAAAACTGATTAGCGAGCTAGTTAACATTGGAAAATTAGCTTACAGCCAAATGATGACTTTAGCAACCGGTGTTACTCTATGCTAAATACAACAAAACTTTTCAAAATCATTTCGGACCATGTAGCTAGTGACTCAACATAGTGTACTTTGTGATTTTAATCTATTTTAAGAAACTGATAAAGCTACAGTACAACTTTATATATATATATATATATATATATATATATATATATATATATATATATATATATATATATATATATATATATATATATATATATATATATGAATATGATGTACTACTTAAAATTAGACCTAGCCATTTTATCTAGTGGACTGTTAACAGTGCATATTCTGCATCGAGGATTTTTTTTTATTTTTATGTGCTCCAGGCTTGGAAAACTCCTTCGTATATAGCGTCCTCTGGACTTCCTGCTCCGTTTGACCCTTCAGTGTCTCCGTTTTCCTACTGCACTCATCCGGTTTACATGCCTTCTCCAACAACATGCTACACAAACAAGTGTACACGTACAAGGGACGATGTTTTTCTGACAGAAATATGGATGGATTTCCAACCACTTTCACTTCTTCTTCGTTTAGAGTTCCTGTCAGTTTTTAAAACAAAAATATCATTCAGATTATCCAATCGATAGAGTGATATGAATCAATACGATTATTTCCCAGCCTTAAAGTGCTCTGATAGCAAAGCAATTTGCCAAAGAATGATGCATTAATCAATTTAATTGTTTATATTAATGTGCGCTGATGCGTTACAGCTATATTTTACCTCAGGTTTCCTCACTAAAATGTTTTATTGAGACAAAAAAAGCTGCTGGCTTTCAAGAAAGCGCAAAGTTACCTCAGTATTTGAGCAAAAAAGTGTTGTGTGACATCATAACACACGTTCAGCCAAAGCCCTCTTCCATTCAAGTGCATTCGTACATATCATTATGTACATGTCTCACTGATAGGAGTTTAAAACCAAAGTCCTGCGCTTTAATTTCATCAATTTTTGAAATCAAGTCAAAAATTTTGGAAAAAAAGGCGCAGCAAATTCGAGCCCTCTTGGCTGAAACAATAACAAACAACTCTGAAATCCAAGAGTTTTATGTTTAATCAGCCAATCAGGATCGAGAAATCAACAGCGCTATGGTATCGTCAGGAAGTAATGGGACAAGTCCCTGCCAGACCACCAGAGGGGGTGCTGGCAGGTATATTGCTATACCTTGTGGAATGTCATGTGTCCTGTTAGCTGTTCCTAATTTGCTGCTAATGTGTTACCTTACTTATACCTGCCCTCTCGTGTCCGTCTTTGTCATGTCATTGTTTGTTGTTGTGTTTGGTTCCTTGAGTTTGCATCAAGTTTTTCTAGGTTGAGGCTTTGTTTTCAGTGATGTCTTCAGGTATTTGAGTTTTGTTTATTTCATGTTAAGTTTGTTTAGTTGTATGGTTTGTGTTTCTTTTTAGTTAATAAAACACAAGGACAGTTTTTATCCTGCACTTGGGTCTGACTGGCTGTATCCCTCCAAATTGTGACAGATATCACACACATCACAACTCTCATCGTTGGCCATGAGGTTGACCGTCATAAGTTGAACAAACAAGTGAAAATTTATATTTTAGGTTTTGTTTTCTGATCTGCAGCACCATCTGAGGATCCGTAGCTTCCAGGATGTACAGCTGTCCAAACAGCCGGCCAACATTTAGACACAAATACAAAAAAAAAAAAACATTGTTTTGTTGGCATTGGTTGGGTCACCTTAACTGTTAAACAGAAAAATTGCCAACAGACTCGCCAAGACACTTTGAATTAAAAGGCTGTGGGGTTCGAGTTCGATATCAACAGATCCCATGCATGGTTTATTTAATCTTGAATACAAAATTCAGCTGATTTTGCTACCAAATTGTTCATGCTAGTTACTATGGTTACCATGGACATCATTTAGTATTCATTCATTCATTGCCTACCGCTTATCCGATCTACTCTCGGGTCACAGGGAGCCTGTGCCTATCTCAGGCGTCATTGGGCATCAAGGCAGGATACACCCTGGACAGAGTGCCAACCCATCGCAGGGCACACACACACACATACACTCTCATTCACTCACGCAATCACACACTACGGACAATTTAGAGACGCCAATCAACCTACAATGCATGTCTTTGGAGCGGGGGAGGAAACTGGAGTACCCGGAGGAAACCCCCGAGGCACGGGGAGAACATGCTCCACACACACATAGCGGAGGCGGGAATCGAACCCCCAACCCTGGAGGTGTGAGGCAAACGTACTAACCACCAAGCCACTGTGCCCCCCCATTTAATATTTGAGCACGCAATCTAAAACTAAACAATAAAAATTAGTCTATTTCTTTACTGATTCTGATTAAAGATGAATTCTATTTGAATCCTATTTAATTTCATCTTTCTATGCTAACCACGTACATAGCCATTTCTATAACAGATGCTCAATACAAACAAAAAATATCTGCAATCATTGTCGTTCTATTGCCGTCGTTTTCTACAAGACGTCTGCTAACCATTTATGGAAGGAGTCTCCAGTGCCAGTGCTTGAGTTAAAAGTATAACAAAGTTTTCCTCCTTGGTAAAGTCTTTAGAATGGAGGATTGCGGTTTCCATGACAACCTGCATTTTTTATTGTTTGTTTGTTTTATGAACTTTAACATTGCTGGGGGAAAAAAGATCCCTTATTTCGTAAATGTCACACAACATTAAATGCTATTAACTATAAAGAGATAAAAAAGTAGTACATTCTTTAAGTAATGATTAGAGATATTAGCCAGGACGTACTGCTACAGGAAAAAATGATGGATTATTTTCGATCTTAGAATTATGCAACACACATCAGTGTGTCATAGTTTGCCTTAGATGTCGCTACGTCTGTGGATAAATCGCAAATAGAGTACTAGAGGGTCTACAGTGTAATATGAAGGGACTATAATGCTATAATATCACTGTCGTGTACATGTATACTGTATATTTTATATCATAACCAGAAAGACAGAAAGAAAACTTTTCTGTCCGGATGCACAAAAACAAAAAAAATGAACAAATAGAAACACTACCATGGAGAAAAAAATTATAAATAATATCGTGATTGTCTTTCATTAAGAGATTACAAGCAGAAATAAAAGAAGAGAATAAAAGAAGTCTAAACAAAAAACAAACAGAATAAATTTCTTGCTAGTAAGTTAACTTGAACTAACTCTTCTATACGCCCACTCGGATCTCTTCAGGTCTCGTCTGTCTGACGGAAGCATGCCCTCCTCCTGACCACATTTCCCTCAGCCATCTCCGGATACAGCCAGCTCTCTTTTCCAAAATAAAGAGACAATAACACTGTGCTGCCTTTCCTTATCAGCCTCGGCCAAAGAAGACAGGGAGGGGAAAATGCTGACTAGTGCCCTCTGTTTCCTGTCCTTTTTTAAACTGTTCACTTAAAACAACTCTCAGGCTTCAGAACGGTGCCGATTTTATCAGACTGCGTTTCCTTTGATAGAAAACACACACACACACACACACACGGAAAAAAAAACTTCTTCCGCTGTAGGAAAATTCTTAATATGAAGAATCGGTTGCTTCGTTCCACTTGATATGTTACACTACTGACTGGATTTAATGAATACGTCAATAAATCTTTCAATAAAACATCCAGCGTATATAAATACACAAGATTTTTACACACACGAACGCACAAATTTCCTTCTACAACGCAGTTGCACTGATTTGTGCCTTAATCTGCATCGCACTTCAGTTATCTCGCCGTGACACGCCGCCTCATCGACCCTGTTCACACTTCGTATTAGCGCCTGTCAGTTAATAAACTGCTATTTCGTAAGCGGTAACAGGAACAAACTAGTCTGTAACCATAAATGGGCAAAAACTTCATTAGTACATTAAACAGTGATGTTGTACAAGAGGAATAAAACACTACAGGACCTAATCAGTGAATTGCATGAGTGTGTATGTGTGCGCCCTGCAATGGGTTGGCACTCCGTCCAGGGTGTATCCTGCCTTGATGCCCGATGACACCTGAGAGGTTCCCCGTGACCCGAGAATAGATCGGTTAAGTGGTACAGACAATGGAAAAAAAAAAAATCCCCATGATTAACATTACTGTTTAGGAAAATGAATCATTTTAAAATCATGATTTCACAAATAATTCAAATGATTTCAATTTGACCATTTTGTTGTTTTTCTCATTTAATTCTTGACTTTGGAACAGCCTTAGATTAGTCAATTATCCAAAAGAATCAGTGTACATGGGGTTTATTTGAAGAAAAGCTGAAAGAAATTCATCTCTTTTGAGATATTAATTTCTCTCTACTCACTATATATCCCTATTTATTTATTTGTTTATTTATTTAACTAGCCTAAAAAGGCTACAATAAAAACAGGAAAAGAAGCGATTCCACCATTTCAGGTTTAAGGAGCTATAATATTTACAAGCTGTGCAGTCAGGAACTGCTTGGTGGCAGTGGCGATGCTGCTAGATGGCGTTTTTTAAAGTAATTTCAGCAGAAATTTGCAGTAAACAATAAAAATTTCCTTTAACAAGTCAGTGTCCATGTTGGTCAGCTGCTCAAGTGTTGAAATGAATAGAACCGTAGTGAATATCACTGGATATCACGGCAGTGTAATATAATTTAGGGATAAATAAATCCCACAAACTCATTCTCTCAGGATATAAAACAACACAGGATTACAAGAAAGACAGCCGTCTCTTAAAGTCCTGGAAAGGTCTAGAGAAAAAACTCAGCGTTACGTCAATATTTTGAGATGCTGCTGTAAGGATTTGCGTTGAATAGTTACCTCATATCTTTCTCTCTCTCTCTGTCTCTCTCTTTCTTTCTGTCTCTATAATCATGGCGTCTGATTAGACCCCACATTCCTCTAGAATGTCACGCAGCCCTAAATTACCCCCATGAAACCAATAGACCAGGTATGGGTGTGGTGCAGAGAGAGACAGAGAGAGAGACAGAGAGAGAGCAAGACATGAAGAAAGATGTTTTCAATAAACTATATATAAAGTGTGGCCTTACAAATTAGAAATATGCACAACATGTTACATGAAGCCATGGAAAACCACAATACGCTGGATATATCCGATTCCTGTCCTCTTGGGAGAAAATGAGGGACAAAAGAAGGAAAGTGGAATGAGAGAGAGAGAGAGAGAGAGAAATTGTTGACGTTCTTGAGAAAGGCCAGGACCGAGTGCTTAGCTTTGGCGTGTTCCCACGATTTCCCAGCTATCCTAGGGAGTGTGTGTGGGCTCGGGTGAATATTTGTTGCCTGGGTGAGGCAAGTGCACTCAGTCTGTGTGTGTGTCTGTCATTGCACTAGAACTTCATTCATTTTCTACATGCTAATGGATAATGTGTGCATGCATGTGTCAGTTTTGTGTGTGTGTGTGTGTGTGTGTGTGTGTGTGTATATATAAAAGAGCTTCCTTTCTGTATTTGCTTGCAGTGGAATTCCAGTTATGGGCCCTGGCTTGAGGCCAAAGCTTTTCCCATCAGCAGCACTGATGCAAGGCTACCTTCTCAGCATCTATTGTTAGTCCAACACACACACACAAAATCTATCTATCTATCTATCTATCTATCTATCTATCTATCTATCTATCTATCTATCTATCTGATTGTCATATACTTTATTGACTTTTGCTGATTTCTTCATTTATTGTCTAATTGTTTACATTTTAATCATTTAAATAAATAAGAAATAACGTGACATTATAATAAGCATTTAACAATTATAATAAAAATGAAATAGTTAGAAAAAAAAGAAAATATTAAAATGATTAAATAATGTATTTTTTTTTTTAAAATAATGTCATTAATAAAATATTAATTTAAGATTTTATTCCTGTAAAATATTTTAGAAACTAACATCAAAATACATAAAATAAGTTAAATATCACATAACACGCAACATGATTCTGTATTCTGCTTGCACTATAAACGCGCAAAACGCCCAAGTTGGACTGTTATGCTGGCACGAACACTTTAAACCCTAACAACAATGCTAATTGTACCAAATATTTCAAATTTTTTATATTAAATAGAGATTAATAAATATTAAGTCTTCACATAGGCCCAGTGCAAGATTCAGCGATGGAAAAAGAGCCAGCTGATTAAACCACCTCTGCTTAAATGTAAAAAAATTGATCACTGGAGCGTCTTCAAATAAACAAGACAAAAGGGCGCTTGAGAGGGAAGTTCCTGGCACTCTTTCCTGTACACAGATTCACACACACACACCTGTAGCAATATCTGGAGACTGATAAACCCCCATATTTCCTGTCTAGTTCTCCTCCTAGTGCCCCTCTCCTCACTCTCTAAACCGTGGTGTATTTAGCAAAAACTTTCTAATACAATGACCCTTATTATCTAAGATTTACATGGCTCTGTCCCAAATAACTCCACCATGTGTGCACTTCTCTCGATACAGAGCAGCAACAAGTGAACTCCGGGATGCCGTGCAAACTCGGTCAGTCCCCTGGGACGACTGGCAAGCGAGTTCAAAGTGATAGACAGAGACAGAGACAGAGACAGAGAGAGAGAGAGAGAGAGAGAGAGAGAGAGAGAAAGAAAGAGAAAGAGGAAATAAAAACACAGGATGCCACATTCTGGCACGACAGAGCTCAGGAGACAAGTAAGGACAAGTCCAGGACAAAGGGTTATGGAAAGAACAGCAAAACAAGGGGCCACGGGAGAAAGAGTGAGAGAGAGAGAGAGAGAGAGAGAGAGAGAGAGAGAGAGAGAGAAAGAGAGGGAAAGAGAGAGAGAGAGAGATAAGATCACAAGCGTGGGATTGTATGTATAAAAAAAGAAAAAAATTTTTTTAAAACCTTCAAGCAACAGGGGTGTTTTCCAGCATGCAGAAACCGGCTTATTAAAGGTGTGAGAGGAACAACGGATGAATAACAGATTAAAGGATGGAGCAAGAGAGAGAAGAAAAACACACAGTCATGCTGAAGAATGAGGAAAAGAAAAGGGTGGATATGTTACTTAACCAAAAGTCACACAAGCGTCACAACCATAACACACGCCTGGGGCTGGGAGTCGTGACCATACTGGGATAAATTGGGTCACTCAAAGATATCATGGATAAAGAGATACCTTTTTTATTTTTAAGAACTAAAAATAAAATTGAAAATTGTTAAAATTTTGTATGTGATATAAATATATATACACATAACGTATATATAATGTATTTTAAATCTAAACAAAAAAAAAAAAACAGAATTCACTCGAATATAAAGATACAGAAAACTTTTTTTAGAATTAAAAATAAAATCTGGAGACAGCTAGTATGGTGTTAAAAATGTTTGGATTTAATATTTAGATTTGTAAAATGTTGAATCATTTTTTTCTGATTTTTCTGTTTAGCTGATATCAATAACCATCCTTTTTTTTTTTTACTAAAAACTTTAAAAAAAAAAAAAAATTTTTAAATACAGGTTTTTTAATTTAAAATAATTATTTTTTTAATTAAAAATAAAAATTTTAAATACAACTAGAAACACAAGTGCAGCTTTCATGGAAAAAATAACTTTTAAAAAAATGCATATAATAAAATACCACATGTATCCATACAATATTTTTTTTTTTTTTTTTTTTTTTAAAGAAAATCTCCTTTTCTAATTTTTTTTCGAAAAAAAGTCCTATTCTGTTAGTACGAATCTATCCTATTTCCGATACTGATAATCGTTGCTGGGGGGCATGGTGGCTTAGTGGCTTAGCACGTTTGCCTCACACCTCCAGGGTTGGGGGTTCGATTCGCGCCTCCGCCGTGTGTGTGGAGTTTGCATGTTCTCCCCGTGCCTCGGGGGTTTCCTCCGGGTACTCCGGTTTCCTCCCCCGGTCCAAAGACATGCATTGTAGGTTGATTGGCATCTCTAAATTGTCCGTAGTGTGTAATTGTGTGAGTGAATGAGAGTGTGTGTGTGCCCTGCGATGGGTTGGCACTCCGTCCAGGGTGTATCCTGCCTTGATGCCCAATGACGCCTGAGATAGGCACAGGCTCCCCGTGACCCCAGAATAGATCGGATAAGCGGTAGACAATGCATGAATGAATGATCATTGCCATCTCTATACAGAAGAAAATAAAAATTTATTTCTTTATGTCAAAACAAACAAAACAAATTTTTTAAGTGCGGCTTGCCACCATTTTCTGAGCCAACCTACAAATACTGATCATGGATCACCGGAACAAAAAATTTTTATAATTATAAAAAATTATGATTTATGTCACTTTTTTTTTTCTTGGCACCTAAAAAGTTATTGTATGGTGCAATTCTGGCAACCCCGCTCGCTCTCATTCCACTGTTCTGAAATCAGTTAGCTCACTTCCTAAACAGATGTGTGGTAATGTATGTGAAGTTTCCCATCATGGTAACTGCTTCACTGTTTATAAACACGTTTTGTTTTTTTTATCAACATTTTTGAGATTTGAACATTTGATCAGATATTTCTGGAATATTGCTGTCCTAAGGTTACTACTTTATAAAAGGACAGATTTTATTTTAAACCATATTTCAAACCCTTCCCATAAATTCCGTCCTAGTCAGTCCAGCTCTCCCTGAATAAATATACGACATTATTATTTTGACCTTTGCTTTCCTTATCAATTTCCCGGCCTTCTCAGAAAGCGTGTGCTCGATTCGCCTAACCGGAGTTATGGGACTTCTCCGGGCATTAGAGAAGATCAGCATGCAATCGGCTGAGACGTTACAACAGTGAGACAGACATAAGGCAGAGGAAGGAGAGAGAGAGAGAGAGAGAGAGAGAGAGAGAGAGAGAGAGAGAGCAGGTGAAGAAGCAGTATCTGTGAGAATCGTGAATGAAACCATGAATCATCAGTGTTATGTTCGCATTGGCAACCAACATATCATAATACTGTGAACGTTTTTCAGTAAGAAAGCTTTTTAAAGACAGGACCTGCTGCTTTGTTAAAGCAAAAGCCGAAATGTGTGCAATATCTCATTGTCTGAGGTTTGCGATGGCAGTTTTGAGCATAAGGTAGCAAAAAATCTAAACCACCTAGCTAAATCAGCTTGCTTTTCTATGAACACTTTCGCAAAATCGCAAAGCTTATTCACAAAATATCTGCATTCTGCTAGAATTTAGGCTTTAACAGTTGGAAGACGGGGCCTACAGAGGGAACACTGCATAACGTAGTGTAATTCTCTAGAAAATTCTTCACAGAATTCTTCAGTATTCTCAAAACCACAGGTTTAAAAACACACACTTGTTTTAATACGGCATTGTTTCTTATAGCAACAACTCCTGAACCAAATTACTGGGTTTTTCAGCAAGCATTTTAGGAAGGAGTCTCCAGTGTCAGTGCTTTGTAAAAGACCGAGGAAAAGCTGTAACTTCCTGTGAAAACAATCATCATGCCACAATTGTTGTTGATTATATTCCTATGAGCGCAACCCGAAGCGTTTTATTCCTTGCTAACGTACGACGTACTTCGATTTCTTTATATGATCACACCACTTAAAACTGTTCACCTTCATGCGTCCATATATGGTCGGAGAAATCATGATTTCGGATACTACTGATACTTAGATAAAGCATGGGCTTATGTTTATGTTTAAGACTGCGAGGTAAAGTGTATCTGAGGACTGTATGAAGAACTGGGTGCAGCCTGAGGATGATATTTACACACAGAACAGTTTACTTATTAATGACATTAGGATCATGGATGCAAAATTTGGAGGGTGAATATCAAGGTGAAGGAGATGATGGAAAGAAGGTTTTTCTTCTTTTTTTCTGAACTGGTTCTTTAGTCATATTTTGAGCTTCCAAGTGCTTTCTGAATAGAAGACGCCGTTTGCAGCACAATGACTCATTTCACTGCAAGATATTTGCACCTCAAGTGAGACAAGACACAAATGACACATACTGCAAAATGCACCTTGATTGCAAGAAGGTGGGGCACTTACTGTTATTTGATTTGAGGTCTCTGTGAATGACAGTGACTATAGCGTCACTGTGAAGGTACAGCATGCCTCTGGCGATCTGCACGGCCCAGTTGACCAGAATGTGGGGTGCGATGCGTCTCCCTGCCAGAGCACGGCTCAGAGGTCCACCGGACGCGTACTCCATGATCAAGCACATGTTGGGCTCCTGCAAGCACACTCCTTTGAGCGCGATGATGTTGGGGTGCGTGAGCATGGCGAAGAGGCGCGCCTCGTTGCGCACGTTCTGCGCCGTCACGCTGATGTCCTCGTCCGGGTCCTGGCGCGCAGCCTTGACCGCCACCAGCTCCCCTCGCCATGTGCCGCGGTAGACCTTCCCAAATCCGCCGACCCCGATCACCTCTTGCAAGCTGAGCTCCCGGAAATCCACCACCTCCGGCTCGAACTGCAGCTCCACTGCCGGCCCGATTTCTCCCGTCACAGTGGGACCCGGGATCTTTCCATATCCGCTGGGTTTGAGCGAGACGTAATTGGAAGGGAAGATTCCCACCTTGTTGTTGACCTTTCCAGCCCACCAGCCCTCATCCCCGGAAATTTCCGAGTCTAAAGACAGAACTTCCACCACGTCGCCCTTGCGCAGGGTGAGCTCGTCTTTGCCGGACGCCTCATAATCAAACAGCGCTGTCCACACCGGGTTGGTGAAGTTCCCTTTCTGGGATTGCTCCAGATTTTTCCAGGGGGACAGCGTGCCGCGCGTAAATATGGTCTTCAGAGGCTCCATAGCGCTTCTTCTTCTTCTTCTTTTTCTTCTTCCTCTTTACGCACGGATCCAAACAATTGGAAAACGCTCCAAATGTACACACTCTCCGGCCCCTCTCTCCAGTTTCCAAACTGTACGTGAGGATCATGGAGAGGGACTGGTGCGCTCTTATTTTTCCTCCAAAGCCAAGCGCGCTAACCAGGAAAAGACGCACGGCACCGGGACACATGGAGCGCGCGGGTCTCCATGAAGTTGGGAACGGTGGATGTGAGCGCAAACCGTAAGCACTCCATCAATGCCAGATCTGTTCAAACGTCAAGCAACAATCCCATGATCTGATTAACAGGAAATGGACTGAATTTTACCACACTGATGAACTAAATCTCCCAATAAAAACCAGTGCAACTTGTTTTTGCTCAGAAGAATGCGCAGAAGACAAAAATAATATATACACAAATATATATATATATATATATATATATATATATATATATATATATATATATATATATATATATATATATATATATATATATATATATATGTATGTATGTATCGGTATATCCTGAGTGTTTTTAAAAGAACAAAAAGTCCATTTCTCCGTCCATGGTGAGTATTTTTAGTCGTGAAGTGCTTGCGGTCAGTCCGAGCAGGAAGCGCAGAGAAGAATGGCAGGAAAACGCACAAAAAAAGCAAAACTCATACCCTGAGACATGCACAAAGCACAAGAAAAGTCTATCACATTTTTCCAGTTTAAATCTCCGGGGGAAAAAAATCCAAATACGCAGGTGGACTGATTTAAGTCCTAACTCATATCTGAGCGTGTTTTTCTCGTCTTTTTTTCCCTTCTTCTTCTTCTCTGCCACCACTAAGTTTTGAAACCGGAAGTTCCGTGCCAACTCTTTAAGAAGCGTTCCCTAATTCCCGAAAAAACACAAAGCGAACTTCTTGTAGGTGATTAAATCCAAAATAGTCCACACACACTTCTCGCTTTATTTGCTAAGAAACCGACCATCCAGACTACTTTTTTTTTTTGCGTTACTAAACCCCCCTTTTTTCACACCACATGGGCGGAGTTTTAACTTTTCTCTCATTTCTGGTGGCTGAATATTAAAAAACTTGTCCCACACTAAACACACACCCTAATCAGGGTGCAATACAACGGGGCGTAATGCGCTCTATCTAGTCGACTATACAGCTTTTTGACATAAGCCTCTAATCATATGAGCGTTTGGACGGTCTCCTTTGGGCTGAATAGAAAACAAGAGCGCACTCCCTCGTTTTGTGCCCTACATACATCATACAACAATGAAAATAGGCGCCCTGTCTAGTGTACCATCTAGTTTAATAAAGGGATATTGAAATGTTCATTGTCCAACAGGAAAAGGATCAGATGACCGTCAGAACGCGGTACTGTTGTTGTGTCGTTGTTAAACCGGACTGCTATTAGTAAACAGAAATGTATTTTAAATTTGTATGTACTGAAATATATATGTAAGCTTGGCTTTCAGTACTTTCAGTAAAAAAGCCATAACTACACGTGTAATAAACTGATCATTTACGCTATAATTACCAGTAAAATATCATATAAATGTATTAGCATTTAAAAAGCCCAAATTTTAAAGAAAACACACTTAAATCTGGCAAATCCACCTAACTGAGTTTTTTCCAAATATATTTTTTTTTTTTAAAGTAGTATGAAATATGTATCATATTTATAATAATAATAATAATAATAATAATAATAATAATAATAATAATAACAGCAAGAAAACAAACTCGGTGCTTGGCCCCCTAATAATGAAAGTAAGTGGGCGGGGCTTGTGTGTCGTCATTCATGCGTTTTTAAGTACTGCATCACCACTGCATGTCCCGGAACAAACAGGTTCCCACACCTTTATTTAGCTTTTTTAAAAAGAAAGAAAGACAAAAACATATTAGAGCCAGTCAAGTACATTGCATAAATCATGAGGCAAAAAACAAAAAACTAAATGAAGCTGTTTCTGTGCTGTTGTGGATGTAGAGAGGAGCCAGCTTGAGCCTCAAGACTAAGCACATGAATGCGACGTCATCAAGCAAGTACAACTTCATATGGCCCCAAAAATACAAGACCAGCAACAGCATCATTCATGGCTCTGATTAATGGATTTTGGTCTTCAAGTTCTTCTTAAAGTCATATCCAGTGTAGCTTCATTCCGGAAAAACACAATCCAGCGCGTGCTTAAGGTCCCAACACTGGAGCTCTGTATGAACTCCACCTTTAGTAAGTCTAACCTGAGATTAATGTTCTAAAGGAAACCAAATAATCTGGAGAAATCCCATACGGACACAGGAGGAGAACATGTGCACAGATGATAACCCGAGCTCATGGTAGAACCCGGGATCCTGAAGCCGTGAGGTGACATCAGGCCACAATTCTGGCACTGAGAAGATAAAGTCAGCAAACGAATCATAGCAAACGAATCAGAAAACTTGGTTGTAGACGAAAACTGGGGAAATCATTACCTTTTTATTCCTTGTGTACATTCTTGCACATAATAGGTGCTAGAAAATTTGAAACATTTTTAGAGTATTGCCATGGATGAACCATTTTGATCACAGAGAACACTAAAATCCTATTAAGTTGACCATTATTTGGAAGGATCTCAATAGCAACTTCTCAGGAAATGCTCTAACACAACATTTCTGTCAAGTTCATTTTCAAGACACATACTTCTCTTTCACATCAAGATATTAATGTAAATATTTACCTCAAATAGTCAAGTATTTTTGCTTTCTCAGCATTCTCCAGGTCTCTAGAGGTTCCCACTCGGGCTCAGCCTTTGGCTCGGAAATGCTGCCGTTCCACCTCTATACCCTTTGACGTCTCTCGATGGAGAGTCTTTGATATTATGCCGCGTCCTGCATCACTCATCGTGTGCACACGCAGACTCGGGAGACTCAGAAATACAGACATCAACAATACAGGAAGGAATGTCAAGTCGGCTCTTGTTGCCTGTGGCGGGTTTGCTAGTTTGGGGTTAATAAAAAGGGGTCAACGGGAAAAGGGTGTGATTCTGGAAATGCTTCACATCTATGCGTGAACATGAACACACACACATACACAGCACTGAGTCATCATTTCTTCAGGAAGGATGCGGTGGTTTCCGAGGCCCAGTAGCAAAGAGCTGAGACTTCGCCCCTATTAGAATAGCCAACTACACAAACACACACACACACACATTCTTCACTGAACCAATCATCATCGCTGAATTGAAGAAATGATGAGTATAGTACAGGTAGAAGTGTGCAGGTGTAAATGCAAGGCAGAAAAATATACGAAAGTGACCACACACTTAGTGGCCTACATCTAAAGCTGAGGCCAGTCTCTTTACTTTGCCCTTTTAAAATACAAAAGCAGAATCTTTTCTGAAAACCCTCTAGTATTTATATTATTTATATATTATTTAGGTTTTAGTGGACAAACCAGCTTGTCAATTACCGTGTCAAGACTTGGCGAACATCGCAT
The DNA here is from genome assembly GCA_033459395.1 of Hemibagrus guttatus. NCBI lineage: Eukaryota > Metazoa > Chordata > Actinopteri > Siluriformes > Bagridae > Hemibagrus > Hemibagrus guttatus. The sequence continues at coordinate 5,403,657 of JAUCMX010000029.1, read as the reverse complement.
AAGACCTTAAATCAACCAACAGCAGACGTTTTAAAAGTAACCTGTGGCTGGAAGGCAGGAAGTTGCAGAACATGAAAAAAAAAAAAAAAGCTCTGCAAATAGCCTTTTTTTTTAACCACAGAAGTGCTTCCACAGTTCAACTTTTCAGAAAAGCACCAAATGACCAAGTGAGTCAGTGAGGAAAACAAACATGGAGATCTGGTGAAAATGTATCCATGAAATATAGCAATATAACTAAAAACAACAACTTGTGATAGGAAAATATCAGCGAGAATCAAGGGGAAGGTGTACAGGACAGTGGTGAGAGCGGCCATGCTGTATGGTTTAGAGACAGTGTCACTGAGGAAGAGACAGGAGTCAGAGCTAGAGGTAGCAGAGCTGAAGATGTTGAGGTTCTCTTTGGGAGTGACAAGGTTGGACAGGATTAGGAACGAGTACATCAGAGGGACAGCTCATGTTGGACATTTGGGGGACAAAGTTAGGGAGGCCAGATTAAGATGGTTTGGACATGTTCAGAGGAGGGAGAGTGAATATATTGGTAGGAGAATGTTGGACATGGAGCTGCCAGGCAGGAGGCAAAGAGGAAGGCCAAAGAGGAGGTATATGGATGGAATTAATGAGGATATGAAGCTAGTGGGTGCAAGTGTTGAGGATGCAGAAGATAGGGATAGGTGGAGAGAGATGATTCGCTGTGAAGACCCCTGAAGGGAAAAGCCGAAAGAAGAAGAAGAACTAAAAACAACAACTTGTTTATCTACTTTCAATACTGTTAAAAAGCACGCTGCTAAAAATGGCTGTACGTTCTAAAGGGTTTATCTAGAAGAATAAGCTACAATAACAGTGTACAGCAACACAGTGCATTAAAACTATATGTTTAATGCAGTGTTTATGTCTGTAAACAGCGTGAATCTGGGTTTTGCAACGAGACCTGACTTCATGCAAGAGTATGCAAACCAGACTGAGAATTTGTAAATGTTCCTTTCTACCTTAGTCAGCTGACGCACCTGTGCAAGAAAACAGAAAGCCGTATACAAGCCTCACGTGAGCCGTGGGGATCAGTCTCTCTGACCGAGATACACTATATTGCCAGAGGTTTTGGGACACCCCTCCAAATCATTGAATTCAGGTGTTGGGCTTGGCCCCTTAGTTCCAGTGAAAGGAACTCGATGCTTCATGATCCCAACTTTGTGGGAACAGTTTGGGGATGACCCCTTCCTGTTCCAACATGACTACACACCAGTCCACAAAGCAAGGTCCATAAAGACACGGATGAGCGAGTTTGGTGTGGAGGAACTTGACTGGTCTGCACAGAGTCCTGACCTCAACCTAATAGAACACCTTTGGGATGAATTAGAGCAGAGACTGCGAGCCAGACCAAAACTGGGACGTCTGCCTTTACGTGCATGTGAATGTAATATGGAGTTGTCCCGCCCTTTGCAGCTATAACAGCTTCAACTCTTCTGGGAAGGCTTTCCACAAGGTTTAGTGTGTTTATGGGAATTTTTGACCATTCCTCTAGAAGCGCATTTGTGAGGTCAGGTCGCTGATGTTGGACATGAAGCAGATGTTGATGTTGGCTGTGAAGCTGAAGCTGATGTTGGCTGTGAAGCAGCTGTTACTATAGAAACAATCAATCATCCCAAGCACATTAACAGACGTGATGTAAGTTACAGCTAAAACATCCATCTGAGCTGCTGTTAGAGTAAACTGAGTGTTCAGAGGTGAGGATTTAACACCACTGTGGCGTAGCTCAGTGAAGAAAAGGATACATTTCTATGACGCATGACGCCTTCAGCCTCCTTCCAAGTCGTACAGAGCGTTAGTGAAGATATTTTGCTTTCAGAGCGATTCTTCACCTGTGCTGGAAAATAATATACAATTTGAAGCTTTATTCAAAATGATATACTGATTCTCGCCTTCATCTTCATCTATTTATGAAATTCTCCATGCATACACACATAGATACAAAGACCATTCGCTAAGATGGGGGACAAAAAAAAAAAAAAAAGATCAAGGACATTATACCGAAATTTGCACTTTATTCACTCATACAAAATAATAAGAATGTTAAAAGTTTCACATACAGCCTCTGAGCAGCCATAAATTTACACACCTGAAGAGAGACAGCCACAAAAGACAGGTAAGGAGGGCAATATAGAACTGTTTCTGGCTCTTCGCAGAGAACATTAAAACAATTTAAAAAGATACAAGATCGTGATGAGTATAGCGTGGATATAAATCTGCATTTGGTTGTACAGTGGGTTTGTAAGGGAGGGGGCGTGGCTCACGATTCTGTCTGTGATTCAGTCTTGTGCAAGTTTCTTTTTTTTTTTTTTTTTTAGAGCGCGATCCTTTCAATCTCAGCCTAGAGTTCAACTCAGTCCAAAAAAAAAAAAAAAAAATCTTGAAACAGAACTAAAATCTGCATGGGAGAACAACATGGTTTATATTTAAAATGTTCCAAGATAAGCTTAAACGAAAAACCTTTTGAGTTTTGTTTAAGGAAATAAAAAAATAAATAATAATTAAAAAAAAAAAAAAAAAAAAAAAAAAAAAAAAAACCCGACACAACAGTGTTAATGCGAGGTTGTTGGGCCAGAGTTAACCGTGTCCGGCCACTTCCTGACTCGTACACATACACAACACATCACATTTCCTAAATGGTGCGTATGTTCTTCATCCTTCTGTCGCAGCGAGATTTCCTCATGATCGATCTGAGGTGTGGCTTACACCACAAATGAAACTTAACTAGAAAACGATGGAAAGAATTTGTGCTACGCCCTTTAAGTCGCTAATTGCTGTAGAGAAAGAATAAAAGAAAAAAAAAAAAAAAGAAAAGAAATAAAAAAAAAAAAAAAAAAAAGAGAAAAAACGGCAACCTAAGGTAACAGAGAAACAAAAAAAGTGCAAAGACTACAGGGAATATCTATGATGGGTTTTTAATTTAAAAAGAAAAAAAAAAAAAAAGAAAAAAAAAGAGCTTAGGGCCATTTTCCAAAAAGAGACTGCGAGCCAAGAATGCAACAATTTTTGTTTTTCTGTTTTGTTTTTTTTTGTTTTGTTTTTTTAAAAAATAGCCTAAACCAATTGTCTGCTTTTAATCTGAACAGTAAAATAAGAATTCTTAAAAAAAGAAATTAAAACACAGAGCTAATATACAACCCATTCTTTTTTTGCACTGTGGCTGCAGGCTTGCTAACGCCCTTCACCCGTGTCTGGACGTTAACTATTTAAAGTTCTGTCGCTTCCCGTCCGTTTGCATTCTGCAGCCGAACAAGAACAACTTAAGAAAACGAATGTAAAATGTTTAGAACAAGGTGGGGACGAGGAGCTAAGAGTCGTAGTCTTCGTCGTCGTCGTGTTGTTCTTTGTGCAGCGCCGTAGTAAGAGGAGGCGGGATCATCCCCATGACTGAAGGCTGTGAGCTGAAAGAGCTGATGGGCATGGAGAGAGCGGCCTGAGGGGCAACCATGGGCATGTACGGAGGGGGCATGTCTGGGCTGTTTTTAGGGAGGAAACAAGAGATAATTAGAAAAGTTGTTAGAAGCCAAAAACTAATATTTGACATAAAAGTGTACACTGATCAGGCATAACATTATGACCACCTGCCTAATATTGTGTTGGTCACCCTTTTGATGCCAAAACAGCCCTGACCTGTCATGCAGTGTGTATTCTGACACCTTTCTATCAGAACCAGCATTAACTTCTTCAGCAGTTTGAGCAACAGTAGCTCGTCTGTTGGATCGGATCACACGGGCCAGCCTTCACTCCCCACGTGCATCAATGAGCCTTGACCATCCATGACCCTGTCTCCGGTTCACCACTGTTCCTTCCTTGGACCACTTTTGATAGATACTGACCACTGCAGACCGGGAACACCCCACAAGAGCTGCAGTTTTGGAGATGTTCTGATCCAGTGGTCTAGCCATCACAATTTGGCCCTTGTCAAACTCACTCAAATCCTTACGCTTGTCCATTTTTTCTGCTTCTAACACATCAACTTTGAGGACAAAATGTTTACCGGTCACTGCTCATGATGTTATGGCTGATCAGTGTATACTACAGTGAATTCAATCTCATAACACGTAGTGTGCACAAATGTTGCATAAAGCACTCTGTATGAAATTACATCACTAATCATTTATTAAAGAAGTCACTTCATGAGAACGTGGGTTACTTAAGATTACTGAGGAACACAAAGTCAGACAGGAACCAACTCCTAGCTATAGATGAAACGAAACATTTTCTTTTCTTTTTTTTTTTTTATAAAAGACAGCTAGAGAGCCAGTGAGATGGAACGAAATGCCTTCACAAGGTCATATTAGAATTGATTGCGAATGTTTCTTAAATGCTACCTACATATTAATTATAGTATAAATGGGACACTTCCTGTTAAACTGCATTTCCGAATCAAACCAAGCAGCACTGCTGCATTACTTTTATCCTGCTGTTCAACACACCCTGAAACACAGCTGTGTGTGTGTGTGTGTGTATGTGTATATACACATACATCTATACACACACACCTGTGAAAATGGGATGGTGCCTGATGGTGTGCGTTGGGCTGAGAGATGTCCTCCTCGTCGCCATCTGTCTCGCTGTCCTCAGAATCGTCCTGACAAACGAAACAGATACAGCAAGTTGTTCATTTTTCCGAGAAGGAGAGATGCAAAACCAATACGCAATGATGTTAAATAGTGAACACATGCCTATTCAAACACTGTTCCTAATATTAGATCTCTAAAATGTTAGACATTTGACTGCTTCCAGAACATGTTCACAAAGCTCTGACTGACACTTGACTCAAAATGACTGACAGGAGGCACGGCCAATCACAGAAGAGTTTCTGTACCAGACATCAGTTAAGAATATAAAATAAATTAAAATAAAAAAAAAAAAAAAGGGAAAAAGAAACTATTATACAGCACCACTGCTTTCTCGATGTTGACTGGTCAGATGTTGCTAAATACAAATTATTTTACAGCATATTTTTATTAACATGCTTTTATAATGAATACATCATGGTTTCTATAGTAACGACTTCCACACGGCCTTGTGCTGTGTCCACAAAACGTAGAGTTGTTGATACAAGAATTATTTTTCTGTTAATCTGTTATATTTAATAAGCTTTCTGCCTTGAGAAATTCATCAGGGCAGAGTTGTTGGCTGTAACAAGAGCGCATTTATAGTACATTTGCTATAATCCAAATTATAACAGGAACTAATTTGTGGATCACAGACAGTCCACAACATTAAACACTAAACTGTAAACAGATGAAATACACCAACCAGGCATAACATTATGACCACCTGCCTAATATTGGTGTTGGTCCTCCTTTTAATGCTAAAACAGCCCTGACCCTTCTATCAGAACCAGCATTAACTTCTTCAGCAATTTAAGCAACAGTAGCTCGTCTGTTGGATCGGATCACACGGGCCAGCCTTCACTCCCCACGTGCATCAATGAGCCTTGACCATCCATGACCCTGTCTCCGGTTCACCACTGTTCCTTCCTTGGACCACTTTTGGTAGATACTGACCACTGCAGACCGGGAACACCCCACAAGAGCTGCAGTTTTGGAGATGCTCTGATCCAGTGGTCTAGCCATCACAATCTGTCCCTTGTCAAACTCGCTCAAATCCTTACGCTTGTCCATTTTTCCTGCTTCTAACACATCAACTTTGAGGACAAAATGTTCACTTGCTGCCTAATATATCCCACCCACTAACAGGTGCCATGATGAGGAGATCATCAGTCTTATTCACTTCACCTCTCACTGCTCATAATGTTATGCCTGATCGGTGTATAGTTCTTTATTAAATATATAAAGTACAGTTATTACTGAGAACCGCAGGTTTTTTTAAGAGGAATAAAACATTTCTAGGTATGTAGTGCAAGAGGAAAATAATCAATGATACGAATATATACTGTATATCAATATACCTAATAATTTCTTGGAATATTTCAATAAATTTTTATATTTGACATGCTCCATTATTCAGAAAAAACCTTACACTTTTAAACAATTGAGAATTAAAGTGGAATTTTTAAATACTTTTTAAGCAGTGGCGGTGGTAGCTCAAGTGGTTAAGGCTCTGGGTCGTTGAACTGAAGATCGGGGTTCGAGCCCCAACATAGCCCCAAGCTGCCACTGTTGGGCCCTTGAGCAAGGCCCCCAACCCACCCTGCTCCAGGGGCGCTGCATCATGGCTGACCCCGCGCTCTGACCCCAACCCCCAAGGATGGGATATGCGAAGAAAGAATTTCACTGTGCAGTAATGTATGTGACAAAGACAACTTAACTTAAGCAACAACTTTTTTGCCCCCATTCAGACAGCAGCCTTAAGTGTGTTGAAAGATTGAAAGGTATATATAGGTTGAGGCAAATATTTTTCCATGCGATCTATAACACTAGAGCCCTCATAACCAGAGTGTTGAATCTCTCAGACTCGGAGCTAAAATCCTGAGCAAATACAACCCTCACACACACACACACACACACACACACACAGTGCAGACAGCACCACAACTGATGTGCTTGTTTACACTGAACTAAAACGTCCTGAAAAAGTTAATGATTTTCAATAAAGGAAAGTTATTAGTAAAGCAAGAGGAATTTATTGTTTGGTTTAAGTTATCCAGTTAACTGAGGTGAGCGGTCCGTGAGCAAGCACTGAGAATGGGCAGCCAGTGGAGAAAAACTGGACCAACGCCAAGCAAGGTGCTTGAGTGAAAGACGCTCATAATACAAAACTGTACAGTAAAAAAAAGTTGTGTATTTACATGTCTCAGTAAGTCCGTAAAGTGGTCTGAAAGTCTACAGTGTGTGTGACGTCACCTCACCAAGCACTTGTAACCTCACCTCTTGTTCAGACTCTGTGCCTGACAGCTTCTTGTCTTTGCCTTTGGCTCCTGCTCCTCCGTTCTTGCGTCCTGAGCCAGGCTTTCGGCCTCTGCGCCAAACACACCACAATTACTTTACTCTCGAAATGATCGATCCTTTCTCACCAAATCTGTTCCAAAGTTCAATTCGATTTTATTTTATTTGTATAGCGCTTTAAACAAAGAGCATTGTCTCAAAGCAGCTTTACAGAACATAAACAAACATACAAACAGTCCTAGATGTTAGACAAAATTATCCCTAGTGAGCAAGCCTGAGAAAAGTCATGATGGAAACTGCCATTTGTCGTGTTCAGACTCTAGAACAACATCATCTATTAGACAAAATTCCTATGTAATCAAACCATGGCTTAAAACCTAGTGGCATTTAAACAATATTTGACTCAAGTGTGTTGCATCCGGCGTAAAACATTTGCCAAGTTGTTGTGTGGACCAGTCGGTCCGCTGTGGCGACCCCGACCAGGGAGCAGCCGAAAGCAACAAGCTAATGTACACTATATTGCCAAAAGTTTTGGGACACCCTTCCAAATCATTGAATTCAGGTGTTCTACTCACGTCCATGGTCAGGAGTATATTAAAAATCAAGCACCTAGGCATGCAGACTGCTTCTACAAACATTTGTGAAAGAATGGGTCGCTCTCAGGAGGCTCAGTGAAATCAAGCGTGGTACCGTGGTTGCCACCTGTGCCATTCATGAAATTTCCTCACTACTAAATATTCCACGGTCAATTGTTAGTGGTATTATAAAGTGGAAGCAATTGAGAACAGCAGCAACTCAGCCACAAAGTGGTAGGCCACGTAAAAATCACAGAGTGCGGTCAGCGCATGCTGAGGCCCACAGTGGGTAGAAGTTGCAGAGTCAATAGCTACAGACCTCCAAACTTTGTGTGGCCTTCATATTAGCTCAAATACAGTGCGTAGAGAGCTTCATGGAATGGGTTTTCATGGCCGAGCATCCAAGCCTTACATCACCAAGTGCAATGAAAAGAGTCGTATGCAGTGGTGTAAAGCACACCGCCACTGGACTCTAGAGCAGCGGAGATGTGTTCTCTGGAGTGACCAATTCTCTGTCTGGCAATCTAATGGACAAGTTTGGGTTTGGTGGTTGCCAGGAGAACAGTACTTGCCTGACTACATTGTGCCAAGTACAGTAAAGTTTGGTTGAGGGAGGACTATGGTGTGGGGTTGTTTTTCAGGGGTTGGGCTCAGCCCCTTAGTTCCAGTGAAAGGAACTCTTAATGCTTCAGCATACTAAGACATTTTGGACAATTTCCCAACTTTGTGGGAACAGTTTGGAGATGACCCCTTCCTGTTCCAACATGACTGCACACCAGTGCACAAAGCAAGGTCCATAAAGATTGTCGCTTGGTGGTGCTCACTGATGCTGTGGATGGATCTGTGTGGACAGACAGCCTTGGACAGAGCCACTTGGGGACTGTCGCACCATCACGGATCTGCCGTTACATCTGTCAGCTTGTGACAGCAATGAATTAGTGCCTATAATGAACACAGAAACTTCACTGACCTAATAGTTCCCCATAAGCCCCTGGTTGCTGTTGAAGAAAGGACATTATTTACTGTCCAGTGTCACCCAAATGAGGATGAGTTCCCATCTGAGTCTGGTTCCTCTCAAGGTTTCTTCCTCATATCATCACAGGGAGTTTTTCCTTGCCACTGTCACCACAGGCTTGCTCATTAGGGATAAAATAGGGATAAAATAGGGATAAAATATTAACTTCAACTTAAACATATATACATTAATTATTTTTTTCCCCTTCTTTGTTTCTCTAATTATGTAATGCTGCTTTGAGACTATGTCCACTGTTAGAAGAACTATACAAATAAATTGAATTGAATTGAATTAAAGACACGGATGAGTGAGTTTGGTGTGGAGAACTTGGCTGGCCTGAATCTCAACCCAATAGAACACCTTTGGGATGAATTAGAACGGAGACTGTGAGCCAGGCCTTCTCGTCCAACATCAGTGCCTGACCTCACAAACGTGCTTCTAGTGGAACGGTCAAAAATTCCCATAAACACACTCCTAAACCTTGTGGAAAGCCTTCCCAGAAGAGCTGAAGCTGTTATAGCTGCAAAGGGCGGGACAACTCCATATTAAACTTGAGAATATGGGATGTCATTAAAGTTCATGTGCATGATGTCCCAAAACTTTAGGCAACATAGTGTATATTAGACATGGATAGCTCTATACATATGCTAGAACTCTAGCGTATGTAAATACACTGTTTTTGATGCATAGGTTTTCTGACATTGCTCCTCTTACTTTCACTGAAAACAGGGCGTCTCATTAAACCTTGTAATCATCGATGTAACACACTCCAGACCATGCTGATGTAAGAAAACAATGAAAACAACGCACTGTGCTGTGTATTGTGCTTCATCACACCACTCTACGTGGCTTTTTTCATAGAACAGCTTTGTGTGATATAAGACCAAAATTGGTCTGATGCATGTATCCTACTTAAGCCTTCTTCTTTATACATGGCATCAGTCACATTAATGAAACTAGAGTTAGAGCGACTGTGTGTGTGTTTGTGTGCGTGTGTGTGTGTGTGTATAACCTGCGTGGGATTCTCTCCGCTCCCTCTGCATGATTCTCTTCCCCCTCTCCCTGCATGTCCGGGACGGTGGCCACCAGGTCCTTCAGGAAGTCGAACTGCTGCTCCAGTTCAATGCACTGTTTCCTACAGAAACACACACAAACTTCAAGTCAAGCACAATAACCTGGAGAGCTATTTGTGTATCTGATAAGTGGATGCTAAATACTTACAAGTGTGACGTGGTCATGGTTTTGGCGTTGCGGGACTGGGTAACGTGACACGCTTTTGTCAGAAGAGATTCCAGGAAGAGTTCCAGTGCTCGCGCTCATACATGAGTCAAGGTCACGGCATTAAAATCAGACATTACATCTCATATACGTTGCCGTTTCTACGGCAACAGTTTAGACTTGTACGCATTATCAAAAGTGCAGTGAGGTTTTCAGTCAGAATGAGTTTATGGAAGTCTCCAGTGTCAGCAACTGGAACACCTGGAAGGCACATCATCTCATTTCCTTACATTTCAAGCAACCTATAGGGTACTGCATCTCTTTTCCTCCAGTGGAAAGGCATCTCAGAGGGCACTTTATCATTCTTCCTCACACATACAGGAACTCTATAGGGCACTGGATCACATGCCCCACTACAAGGACACCCTAGAGGGCAGTTCATCATGTTCTCTCACATGTAAACATGCCCCAAGTCATTCTATTTTTCTCCCTACATTTAAATGGTAGCTGTTAGGGCAGTTCATCACTTAGTAAAGAAAGAACGAAAGAAAAGACACTGCCCTGTGCAAAACTCAAGGATACAGATTATGACAGGAACTGCAGCAGCGACCTTGCCTATTTCTTCATCCGTCTGCATGATCTTCTTAATCCTTGCCTAAAGCACACACACAAGAGAGAGAGAGAGAGAGAGAAAGAGAGAAAGAGAAAGAGAGAGAAAGAGAGAGAGACTTCATTTAAGCAAGACAGTATTTTTTGAAAGTTCTACCACTAGCCAGATCCACGTACAGCATTGACGGCTTAAAATATCAGAACAATGTTACATTTACTTGGTCATTATTGCCAAGTCACTACAGGACTACATTAACACCATGATGTCAGAGAAGTTATTAATTTGTCTGTTCTACATTACATACACACACACAGGCCTTGAACATAAGCAAGAAGTCACAGAAGAGGAAGTACTTCCTCTGTCTAAAGACTGTCCTCACTCCCTCAATCACAGTCTATAGCGCTATCCGGATGCGATTTCATTTGCATGGGCTAATTTCCTGTTTTACAAATCACTCCCCCGTGATTTTTTTTTCCCCCAGATCAGCCGGGTCTGAGTTTCACTCCATCCCCCTGAGAGAAAATTACTGTTGCTTTTGGCCAAATTCGACGGTCGTTTGATAATTTTAGACCAGATGCTTAAGTCTGTGATTTTATATGCAGAGGTCACCTCATTTAGGGGTGAATATCTGACCACTTCTACTTGCAGTGTTTAATCTTGGAGTGTGTATATCAGTGATAATGCACCCAAGTAGGTTTTGTTATCTTTCACAGCTTTCTAATCTTTTCAGTCTTTTGACCAAGCGTGTTTGGATATCCAACAGCGTAATATACACTATATTGCCAAATGTTCTGGGACACCGCTCCAAATCATTGAATACAGATGTTGTTTTTTAGGGGTTGGGCTTGGCCAATGAATTAGAGCAGACAACATCAGCACCTGACCTCACAAATGCGCTTCTAGAGGAACGGTCAAAATTCCCTTAAACACACTCCTAAACCTTGTGGAAAGCCTTCCCAGAAGAGTTGAAGCTTTTCTAGCTGCAAAGGGCAGAACAACTCCATATTACATTCATGTGCATGTAAAGGCAGACGTCCCAACTTTGGTCTGGCTCGCAGTCTCCGCGCTAATTCATCCCAAAGGTGTTCTATGGGGTTGAGGTCAGGATTGTGTGCAGGCCAGTCAAGTTCCTCCACACCAAACTCTCTCATCCATGTCTTTATGGACCTTGCTTCGTGCACTGGTGTGCAGTCATGTTGGAACAGGAAGAGGTCATCCCCAAACTGTTCACACAAAATTGGGAGCATGAAATTGTCCAAAATGTCTTGGTATGCTGAAGCATTAAGAGTTCCAACTTTTGTGGATTATTTTCCTATAACAGCACAACACTTTCAGTTAGACTAGAAATTTAGTTACACCGCTCAGGCGTCACATTATGAGCAGTGACAGGTGAAGTGAATAAGACTGATCTCCTCATCATGACACCTGTTAGTGGGTGGGATATATTAGGCAGCAAGTGAACATTTTGTCCTCAAAGTTGATGTGTTAGAAGCAGGAAAAATGGGCAAGCGTAAGGATTTGAGCGAGTTTGACAAGGGCCAAATTGTGATGGCTAGACCACTGGATCAGAACATCTCCAAAACTGCAGCTCTTGTGGGGTGTTCCCAGTCTGCAATGGTCAGTATCTATCAAAAGTATCCTTTAAGTCATGTAAGTTGCGAGGTAGGGCCTCCATGGGCCTCTAACTTACAGGACTTAAAGGATCTGCTGCTAATATCTTGGTGTCAGATACCACAGCACACCTTCAGCACACGAGTCCATGCCTCGACGGGTCAGGGCTGTTTTGGCAGCAAGAGGGGGCCCAACACAATATTACGCAGGTGGCCATAATGTTATGGTTGATCAGTGTAAACTGGATTTGTTATTTATTATTACATTTAGAGCCGGTGTGACTGGTCACTCATTCAACTCAAAACAAGAGTGCTGGTCCACAAGAACATTTTTGGTTACAGTTGTGGAAAATCCCAACACAAAATATATCAAAGTTATTATACTTAGGGGGTCCAAGCACCAAATTGTACACTGATTATTATCAACGTGTATTATTATATTATAATATTAATAAATATTATAAATTGACCAATTAAAAAAAATGTTTTATGGAATAAGCAAAACAAAATAAAACACATTTGGAGAACCCTTTGCTTTAGGGATTCAAAAAAAATACAATAAAATATTACTCTACACATTAAATAGTGGGAAATTATTAATATTTGTATATTTTAATCATGTATTAAGGGGAAGAATTATGTTTATTTATTTATTTCTACACTTTTACCTAGTCGTCAGATGGATTTAAAAAAAAAAAGTTTAACAATAAGCAACAATAATAGCAACAGCAACAGAAAATCTCCTTTGTATATTACTCACGAATGTATATTAATTAACGTTTAAAAAAGCAATAGCATTTATTAAAAAATACAAAATTTGTGTCAATGGTGTGCGCGCTAAACTCGCTAACTCTGCTTCCTAGCTAACTGGCTAGTTCTAACTACTAGCTGAGTTTGCCATAGCTAACTACATTTGTTTAGCCAAATGTTCAAAGGAAGAAAGAAAAAAAAAAACACTTTCATACACCAGGTCTATTTATATCAGCTAATAACAGTACTGTAAAACAAAACAAGACAATTGGCCATCTAAAGTGCCTTTCTGCAGCCAGTTAGCATCGGCCTTGGCTAGTTGATTTGCATTAGTTTGTTAAAACTGACGTCAATCAGCCATGCTGGATTGGAAATGCCGGGGCAAATGAGACAATAAGAGGGGCAAAAGACTATAATAAAATGAAATATTAATATTAATTGCTAGAAACAAGTGAAAACGAGAGAGATTAACGTTAACTAGCTAATCTGATCAGCTAGCTGTCACGTTCCTGCGATAAGTAAAGCTAACCAACTCACCGGAGGGAATCTGGCGTTATATTTCTTCTTTTTGCTTGGCATTTTAAAACTATTTTTCTCCTAATCCGAGATCGCCTTTGTTTAAACCGTTATTCTTCTCTCCGCTGGATTCAGGCCACTGTTTTGATCTGCAGCTTCTTTTCTCTTCCAGCCGGATTCGCTAGCTCCGCTCAGGCCGCGTCCCAATACACTCACTTATCAACTCACTCGTGGGAAATGTCCGTCTACTAATATAGACGTAATGACGTACTAGCTAGGCGCCCTAGTTAGGACTCAAGTATGCGGATCGAGACGCTCCTCTAACTCCGCTTCCCAGTGATTCAGAAGGAAGCGGTAGGAGTGTATGTCGTGTTGTTTTGTGTATGTGTTGTTGTTTTTGTTTTTTCGTTTTATTTCAATCGGTGACGCGTTCCTGCTGAAAACTTCAAGCAGTATGTAGAATCCGTTTCATATTCATTCGCTTGTGTAAGTTTTCTTGTTTTTAATGCAAATTTGTTTTGTAGCGTTGAATAAAGTTTGGTATTGGAACTGTAGCCGTTAGCACTTAGCGTAGTTGGAGCGCTAAATGCAGATAATACAAGCGTTTATTTATTAATGATGGACGTCCTTAAAGACAAATAAAATTATGTAAGGAAAGGAAAGTTAGACAGTGTTTGAAGTCGTTTTTTGTTGCGTGGGTGTTGGTAAAATCTGTGCCTGTAACCTGCTTCCGGTGGATAAACATAGAAACGCAGTTAGTTAGCCGGTTGCTAACGTCTGAAGTCTGATTAGTGTTTTGTGACTGTTTTTAGTCTCCGTTTGTCTTTTTAACCCTTTCTTCTTGTGTTGCAGGTCAATATATCACAAGAAATCTTTATCTTTAGCCAAAATCTGATCTCCTGTAGTTTATAGTATAGTATCTGCAGCATGGAGTTCATTAGAATGTTTATTAAAAATGTATATTATTATTATTATTAGCTTGTTCAGGGCTGTATCGATACTGATATCGATATCAGGTATTGTTCAGATACAGTACAAATTCTCTCAGATACTACATTAATCTACGTTGCCACACAAATCAACAGATGATGGCATCCTGGACTCATTTGTACGAATTATCAGAAAGGAATTATATTTTTCATCTTCCTGGAATATAAATGAACAGATCAAACAGCATGATGGAGGCTGAGCAGACAGCAGTGTCTGTACAAATGAGCGTGAGGATTGGCACGAGCGGGCAGAGAAACTTACATGTGCGAGCAGTTCAGTTCTGCGAGCACTATGACACACATGCGTCCTTTTCCTGTCAAGGTGCTTTAAATGACTCGTACCTTGTGCTCAATTTTAACACCCACGATCACAGATACCGTTTAGGTCGGCCACACTCACGAGGAGTGCGCCGCTTAAGGATAACGTTCCACGACGACCCACGAATCACTTTACTCGTAGGTAGTGGTAGCTCAAGTGGTTAAAGCTCTGGGTTGTTGATCGGAAGATCAGGGTTCGAGCCCCAACACTGCCAAGCTGGTTGCAAGGTTCTTAAACCCAGTGCTGTATCATGGCTGACCCTGCGCTCTGACCCCAACCCGCAAGGATGGGATATGCGAAGAAAGAATTTCACAGTGCAGTAATGTATGTGTGACAAATAAAGAAAACTTAACTCTATGTGGTATCAATATCAGTATCGAACAAATACCATCTAGGTATCGATGCATTCCTAGACTCTGGCTTTGTTCCTGTAGAAGAAAGCCAAAGGTGATTCCTGTAGTCTTTGTTATTTACAGGAATACACGCAGCAATCCGCTGGATCGCACAGAGAACAGAAGATGGAGGAAGAAGACGAGCATCCCGAAGCTCTTTCATCAGAAGATTATGCTGCTGAGGCTATGGCAGCCGATCTGGATCCTTGGATCGTATTCGATGCCCGGAAAACTCCCCGAGCCGAGTTCCCTAGCTGGTTGGAGTCCAGTCGTCCTTCGCAAGTGAGCCGCTACGGAGACGAGATCTCAGGGCCTGTAGGATGGATCGCCGTATACGGCACCATCCACTGCCCAAGCAACGGCGACGTCTCGGGATTACAGGAGAGCTGGGAAAGACTTCTCTCCAGCGGCCGCGCCATCACTTTCCAGACCATAAGAGAGCTCGCTCTGAACCACAACGTGCTCACAGGGAAATGGCTGATGTACCTGGAAACGGGTTTCAAAGTGGATCATGCGTGGGAGTGCATAGCAAGAGCCATCCTGGACGGAAAGATCCCTGTGGCAAAAGTGAGTCCGCGCGAGCCTAACTCAGCTAACCAGCACGTCATCTGCGTCTACAACGACAACTTCACAGATGAGGAGCAGGTGATGCAGCTGGACGCAGCCATCAGGGCGACAGGCGTCAAGTGTCCTTTGTCTTACAAGCCAGACGTCTACACATACCTGGGGATTTACAGGAATAACCGGTGGAAGCTGTGTCCAACGATTTACGAGAGCAAGTTCGATCTGGAGTGCGTGCCTCGCCGCTCACACATCATCAACAAAGTCACCAACATGGAGGTTACATGAGATGAAAACTCCAGCATGGTGAACTAGCCTGATTACACTGAAGAGAACTTTTTTTTTTGTTGCGTTTTGTTGATTAATCTGATTGACCTTAATCTAAAATAGTTCCCTGTTGACATTTCTTAACTTTCTTACTAGTCAGTTTTTCGAGACCTTTGTTTAAAGTCAGTTCTAAAGAGATTGTAACTTCTTCATCTCTGGTTTTCACACAATTAAAACTTTAATCGTTTGTGTTGAATTATTAAAGAACACAAAGATCTCATACTTCATGTTCAATAATCCTGTACGTGTTTAAAAGAGAGAAACATTCTTCTTCTAGGTACTAATAAATGAGCAGACACAACTACAGGGATAGTCAGAATTCAACAACTGACTAAAATTTGGATTTTGTGCTGCAAAACAGAAAGCTCCTCCTACCTGGGTGGAGTTGGGCCAAGGGGGCGGAGTGTATATTAGTTTGGCTAAGCATGTTTTATATGCTCTTTTAAGTTCAGCATTGTGTAGGTTAGGGGTTAGACTTATAGGAGTTGGATCAGATGCAGCTCCACCCTCAGGTTCTGTAGCTGATATTTCAAGGAAAGGCTTTTCTTTTATTTCTTGTCCCCATCAATCAGAGACAGTGCAGATTTCTAGAGATTAGGGGAAAGAAGAAAAAAGCAGCCAGAACTGTACTACAAGCCTGCTTGTGTCGCCATAGTAACAGCATAAATGAAAATCGAGGCTTGGGAAGTCACAGGTCAGGGGGCAGTGGAAGGTCAAGGGGTTAAGGCTATGGGTCATTGACCAGAAGCTCGTGGTTCAAGCCCCAGCACCGCCAAGCTGCCACGGTTGGGCCCTTGAGCAAGGCCCCCAACCCGCCCGGCTACAAAAAAAAGCAGTCAGGAATAGTGTGTGTGCCGTTTGTGAACAAAATCAGAAATATACATTTTACAACAAACAAAACCTAAAGAACTGAAGTGAATTCAAATTTCCACACCAAGAGCGAACGACTCTACAAACCCCTTTTATTACATTTAATGGAAATATATTTATTTCTTTTCGATCAAGACAAGAATATCAAATCTACAAACTTTTTTTTTTTACATGTTATATCTTGACTACAGATCAGCTGGTGTGTATAAAAACCTTATCAGAGTATATGAGTGATAAAACAAGAAAGTCTGAATGAAAACAACCCCTTCACGTTCTCATCTGCTCGAGAACAATACAACAAAGCGAGAGAACATTTATTCGGTGGTAGAAAAATGTTGTAATGAAATTTAGAGACTATTTATGCCAGTTTTAGAATTTCTCATGCCTTTTCGATTTTACTTACAAACTGGACGTTTGGGAAATCCGTGGCTATGTACAGAATCTTCATTCCAGAAATCTGATTGGTCAGAAGGTGCTGATTGGTTCTCTGAATGATGCTGGGTGTAATTCAAATATATAGTAAAAGTTATGATATGTCCTTTCTTCCCAAATTAATTTGTGCACAATTTCACTACAGTATATAATCATCTTCATGGCGGTTAATGATAATTCTGCTTCGTCACGACACCGTGCCGCTAATCACCGTGATACGTGTTGTGAAATTTCTTCGAGTTTTGCTATATTGCTCTCTCTTACGTGCTGTGTCCACACCTTCTTTACCCTCATTCCACCATGCACTTACTGTTTTGGCCAAAAGTATTGGCACCCAGTCTAGACCTGTATCGTAATACCGAACGTACTCCGTTCGTTAATCTCATGCGAGATGAATCGGGATCGCTCGTATAACGGTTACATGTGATGACTAGGATGGACGCCTGGGGGTGCCAATAAATTTGACTAGTGCTGTACAAGCATTATATCGCCATAATTTGTACTGCTGAGATTTTCTCTCTTATAAATATGGCAATATTTTTTTTTAAAAGTCAACAGATTTCCCATCCACATAAACACAACAATGAATATCATCATAAAAAATTATAATAATAAAAACAAATTTATAGATTTACAAAAAAAAAAAAAAAGGCTTAAAAGTCCACTAAGTAGGCGAACAAATCTGAATTGTGCATTAAAATGAGAACCGAACCCCAAAATCCCAGCCACATAATAAACATTCACCATATTTATGCCTCTTACTGACTAATCTCATGATCAGTCACGCTGCTTTGCATGATGTACTTAGAAGAGGTAACATTTCGGGGATTATTCTCCGTCATGATGGCGTCAAAATTTCCACGTAACGTTTTACTCAATATTTCATATCATGTAACTGAAATACTTGAACTTAGTGGACCAAGATCAGTTCTGAAGTGTGGGTCTAATTTGGTGTTACGGGTAAATTGTTCCACGATAAAAAAAATTTTTTTTTTTTTTTAAAAGGTGCGTGCACCAAGTGGATGTGGCCAATCCTTGACGAGCTCTCTCTTTCTGGAACTTTCTCTTAGCTCTCTCTCTCTCTGAGCTAAGGCTCTTTACAAAACCGGACCTAGGCATTGATCAGAGAGAGGCATCAATGAATGTGGGACAGGAAGTGTTCTTTGGAAACGGCAAGGTAAATAAAATAAAATGCTGTTAGGTATTTGTGTATAACCATCTTGATTGGAAGAAGAAATATAAAACAGATATTAGATAATGAATTTGCATGCTGAGGATCCTCAGGCCTCAGTCGGCACTGTGAAAATCTGGCCTCCGTTTTGTCCTCCAGTCCCTTTCTTCCTTGCTGTTCCAGTCTTCGATATGAGGATGGTGCAAATCCAACAATATGAGATATCTAAGTGGGATGCCCGGTCAGGAAGCTGGTCTGGTTGCCATTGTTAATGATGGACATGAGCCGATCTTCGTCCAGGGAGTTCAGCATGTCCGTGTCGTCAAGGATGTGCTGAACGGGTGTGGCGGTCATCCCGGAATCCATCGGTTCGTGCTGCAAAAAGCTGATGATGCTTGGCGGGAAACTCATCCAGGTTCCGTTTCTCGCCACCTGCTCCGCATTGTTGGATCCCGATGCGTTATCGATGGTCTGGTTTCCCACCGCGTTGGCATGACATATAGAAACAGTGGCAGGGCCCTCTCCGGGAAGTCCGCTTTGGTTAAACAGTGCCTGAAACTCTTCGGTGTTTATGTTCTCCACATCTGACGTCTGAGCTTCGGAAAAGCTCGGAAAATCCAGAATGTCGTTGTCGAAAGACGGGAAAGTGCTTTGGGCCACCTCCTGGGCCACCGTAGTCCCGGCCCCATTAGCACCGGTTCCGTCCCCTCTCCTGCTCGTGTCGGATTGATCTGGAGCAGAGGAAGGGAAATTGGGATAGGAGAAGTCATGCAGGTCGGAGAGATTGACAGTGCGGAGGTCTTGAGCAACAGATGGATCAGGAGCAGAAGAAGGCTGCACAGTGACGCTGCTAAAAAACTTCCATCCGTCTCCGCTATTGGAGGGCGTCGGCTCAGTTTTGGTCTGAGTGAACAGATGCCCTGGAGGAGTAGTGTTGAACAAAGATGGAGGCTTCGCAACATTGATGCATGGCACAGGATTCATCACTAGAGGGAGACACACGACGTCAGAGAAAAAAAACAAACACAGCATTAAAAACAGGAAGATAAAATGAATACTTTTAAAGAAAACACGTACTGAAGTAATACATTGCTTAATATATTTTTAATGCCATATTGAACTACTGAAACTGAACCGAGAGAAAAAGGTGCACATACCTGGTGGAGCGCTGGCAGCAGCAGAGGGCTTTGCGGCTGTAAGTGTTCTTCTAGCTGTACTGAAAGGCCTCTGAGAGATGGTATCTAAATACATACACATTATAAAAAACACACATTATATAAACCATCCAGAGTTATTGCTGTGCTGCTCTTTATGACAGTTGACCACATGCACTCACCTGACATGATGCTGCCCAGTTTGAGGTTTTGGAGCATTCCCTCTGTCCGCTTTCTCTTCTCCACCAGTCTGTACTCATCTGTTCAACACACAATAAACAAACAAGTTAACTGTATGTTCACTTACTTAACAAGGAACTGTATATATACACAGGTGAAGTGAATAACACTGATTATCTCCTCATCATGGCACCTGTTAGTGGGGGAAAAATAGACAAGCATAAGGATTTGAGCGAGTTTGACAAGGGCCAAATTGTGATGGCTAGACCACTGGATCAGAGCATCTCCAAAACTGCAGCTCTTGTGGGGTGTTCCCGGTCTGCAGTGGTCAGTATCTATCAAAAGTGGTCCAAGGAAGGAACAGTGGTGAACCGGAGGACAGGGTCATGGGCGGCCAAGGCTCATTGATGCACATGGGGAGAGAAGGCTGGCCCGTGTGATCCGATCCAACAGACGAGCTACTGTTGCTCAAATTGCTGAAGAAGTTAATGCTGGTTCTGATAGAAAAGTGACAGAATACACAGTGCATGACGGGTCAGGGCTGTTTTGGCAGCAAAAGGGGGACCAACACAATACTAGGCAGGTGGTCATAATGTTATGGCCAATCGGTGTATATCTCCCTGGGACTGACAGAGACTGAAGCCACGCCCCTTCACTAGCACTAACAAGCAAAGGAGCCACCACACTTCCCTTTTTGGTAATGAACTTTAAATTTAATTAAGGTAGCTAGAATTATTAGGTACATTATCCCTAGTGCAAAAGTTAAACAAAAAAAAAAAAAACAGCCGTTACATATCATTTTCTCTACACTACTGCTTTAAAGGAACTAGGGAGAAAAAAAAAAAACCAGTGCAAACAAGTCAGTCATTCTGTTGGAGTGAATCATTGATGCCACTGAATCACTCCAGTGTTTTTTCCCCAGCATGAAAAATCCCAGACCAAACCGAAACAAAGCATCGACTTCACACAATCGCAGAAAAAACAGTGCTTACGGTTACTGTGGCGCTCGGTGGAACTGTGCAACATTCCTGCAACGTTACGTCTTCATCACAGCATTAACGCTGTACGACGTCAGTGATCACAGCCTGCGCTCTGCACACTGAGGAGCTGGGATTTACCTCACTACAACTGCTTACACAAACCATGTCCCTTCTGACCCTTCCTGTCACCTAGCTCACCGACACTAATCAAACCGGTTCAAACTGGATTGGTCCATCAGTGAGTAACTTGTCAATGTCATGACTCAGGAGGTGACACAGCAGTCATATTGTAACAGGAAACACTGTCTCAACTTTAAACTTGTAAACTCTGCTGACTCCAGATCAGGAGCTACTGCGCTAAAATCAGTCATGCTGTGAGGCTTAGCGCTACAACAGCGAGTTTGCATATTTGAAACACATGGTTAGCCACAGGAATTTAGGGTGTAGCTTACAAATATGATACAAATAGAAAAAACATACACAGACTGCATGAACACATGTAGAATAATTGGTATAATAAATGATTCTTCTGACCACTTTAACCAGCTACCTCAATTTAGTTGTTTTTTTTTTTTTTTTAAACACTGTCATTATTTTAGATTGATTGTAGCTAACTAGCCAGCAATTTATCTTCAGCTATTGCTCTGAGGTAATGCTACTCAGCAAGCTGTATTTAAAAACTTTCTAAAGTCTCATTAAAATATTAAATCTCAGTGATAGAAGTTAACTAGCTTTGTTTTGTTATCCCACTGACAACTCATTAGCTCAAAATTAGCCTAGCTAGCTTCATTTAATCTTATTTTTTAAATAAATGCTTTCACTATATGCTACAGAAAAAAAAAACAATCCACTGAGGTAACTTTAGCCAACTAGCTCTATTTAAAATATTTTGAATTAGCCAGCTAGCTGTGTGCAACACCTTATTTTATTTAATTCTTTCTTTATAAATCTAGCTAGTCAGTCAAATATTTGTCTTGAGCTCTTGTGTAATAAAAAATATTTTATCTAATATGTTTTATAGTGATAGTAGCTAACTATTTAGCCAACTAGCTTGTTAGGCAGTTGTGTTTTGCTGCTGCAGTGTGAACCCCTCAGTGTAACATTAGCCAGCTAACAGCTAACTATTTTCTAGCTAGTTTTAGCTATGTTTAGCTAACATACTCCAATAGCGGCCTTTTGCAAATAAATTATAATGAAACCTTGCTAGTTTTTTTTGTTCAGGTGATAGTAAATAGTAAATAAGTCTGTTAAGAAAGACAATATTGAAATGACATCATTGGTCACCTGGGTCGGAGGGCAGGTACTGGAAGTCCATGGGCTCGCTGACCTCGCGGTCTGATGGCCGGCGGAGCTGCATCTTCACTCTCACGGGCTCGGTCAGGTTTGTATCGCAGTAGGGCGGTGTGCGGAACACGATGGCGACCTGCCTGTGGACGTCAGCCTGAGAGAACGAGCCTTTACTTTCCCACGAGTCTCGGAAGAAGCGCACCTCGATGTCCTCTGAGGGGGAAAAACCACATACGGAAAACTAATGAGGAAAATTCTTACATTATTCCACAGACACTGTTTTATATTCATGATAAGAGCATGTTAATAACAAGAATACTGTAACTGTATTACTCTGTTAACTACAACGCTAGTGCGTGGGTTGACCTGTGGGTCTGTCACCTTATTACACACACAAACTCAAAAAGTCATACACACACAGTTTCAATCAGGGCTAGCCGGGTCACTGTCTTTTTTTCTATAAGTCTGCGGGTGAAAAACCCAGGCCCGTGAGCTGGTTCGTCCAAAGCCATGAAGATCTTTTACTTCAGAGCAAACAATCAAGTTTAAATCGAAACATCTTTTTTAGTTGGCTGAGGCAAACAAAGGGAAAGTGTAAGCGCAGGTGACGAGTCTGAGAACCGTTTCTGATGTAGGTGATACTGCAAAGGCTATGAAAGGGAAACTAGTTTCAGTTCTTTTTTTTTTTTTTTTTTGCAGTTTTTGAAATGTTGCAGCCTGTTTACTATAATACTAGTTCCTCAGTTCTGTTTACTATAATACTAGTTCCTCAGTTCTGTTTACTATAATACTAGTTCCTCAGTTCTGTTTACTATAATACTAGTTCCTCAGTTCTGTTTACTATAATACTAGTTCCTTGGTCAGCCGGTTCACTATAATACTAGTTCCTCGGTCAGCCTGTTTACTATAATACTAGTTCCTCAGTTCTGTTTACTATAATACTAGTTCCTCAGTCAGCCTGTTCACTATAATACTAGTTCCTCGGTCAGCCTGTTTACTATAATACTAGTTCCTCAGTTCTGTTTACTATAATACTAGTTCCTCGGTCACCTGTTTACTATAATACTAGTTCCTCAGTTCTGTTTACTATAATACTAGTTCCTCGGTCAGCCTGTTTCACTATAATACTAGTTCCTTGGTCAGCCTGTTTACTATAATACTAGTTCCTCAGTTCTGTTTACTATAATACTAGTTCCTCAATTCTGTTTACTATAATACTAGTTCCTCGGTCAGCCTGTTTACTATAATACTAGTTCCTCGGTCACCTGTTTACTATAATACTAGTTCCTTGTCAGCCTGTTTACTATAATACTAGTTCCTCGGTCAGCCTGTTTACTATAATACTAGTTCCTCAGTTCTGTTTACTATAATACTAGTTCCTCAGTTCTGTTACTATAATACTAGTTCCTGGTCAGCCTGTTTACTATAATACTAGTTCCTCGGTCAGCCTGTTTACTATAATACTAGTTCCTCGGTACTGTTTACTATAATACTAGTTCCTCGGTCAGCCTGTTTACTATAATACTAGTTCCTCAGTTCTGTTTACTATAATACTAGTTCCTCAGTTCTGTTTACTATAATACTAGTTCCTCAGTTCTGTTTACTATAATACTAGTTCCTGGTCAGCCGGTTCACTATAATACTAGTTCCTCGGTCAGCCTGTTTACTATAATACTAGTTCCTCAGTTCTGTTTACTATAATACTAGTTCCTCAGTTCTGTTTACTATAATACTAGTTCCTCAGTTCTGTTTACTATAATACTAGTTCCTCAGTTCTGTTTACTATAATACTAGTTCCTTGGTCAGCCGGTTCACTATAATACTAGTTCCTCGGTCAGCCTGTTTACTATAATACTAGTTCCTCAGTTCTGTTTACTATAATACTAGTTCCTCAGTCAGCCTGTTCACTATAATACTAGTTCCTCGGTCAGCCTGTTTACTATAATACTAGTTCCTCAATTCTGTTTACTATAATACTAGTTCCTCGGTCAGCCTGTTTACTATAATACTAGTTCCTCAGTTCTGTTTACTATAATACTAATTCCTCGGTCAGCCTGTTTACTATAATACTAATTCCTCGGTCAGCCTGTTTACTATAATACTAGTTCCTCAGTTCTGTTCATTATAATACTAGTTCCTCAGTTCTGTTCACTATAATACTAGTTCCTCGGTCAGCCTGTTTACTATAATACTAGTTCCTCAGTTCTGTTCACTATAATACTAGTTCCTCAGTTCTGTTCACTATAATACTAGTTCCTCGGTCAGCCTGTTTACTATAATACTAATTCCTCGGTCAGCCTGTTTACTATAATACTAGTTCCTCAGTTCTGTTCACTATAATACTAGTTCCTCGGTCAGCCTGTTCACTATAATACTAGTTCCTCGGTCAGCCTGTTTACTATAATACTAGTTCCTCAGTTCTGTTTACTATAATACTAGTTCCTCAATTCTGTTTACTATAATACTAGTTCCTCGGTCAGCCTGTTTACTATAATACTAGTTCCTCAGTTCTGTTCACTATAATACTAGTTCCTCAGGTCTGTTCACTATAATACTAGTTCCTCAGTCAGCCTGTTTACTATAATACTAGTTCCTCGGTCAGCCTGTTTACTATAATCCTAGTTCCTCAGTTCTGTTTACTATAATACTAGTTCCTCGGTCAGCCTGTTTACTATAATACTAGTTCCTCAGTTCTGTTTACTATAATACTAGTTCCTCGGTCAGCCTGTTTACTATAATACTAGTTCCTCGGTCAGCCTGTTTACTATAATACTAGTTCCTCAGTTCTGTTTACTATAATACTAGTTCCTCAGTTCTGTTTACTATAATACTAGTTCCTCAGTTCTGTTTACTATAATACTAGTTCCTCGGTCAGCCTGTTTACTATAATACTAGTTCCTCAGTTCTGTTTACTATAATACTAGTTCCTCGGTCAGCCTGTTTACTATAATACTAGTTCCTCGGTCAGCCTGTTTACTATAATACTAGTTCCTCAGTTCTGTTTACTATAATACTAGTTCCTCGGTTAGTCTGTGTACTATAATACTAGTTCCTCGGTAATAATTTATGGTAATAATTCATGGATTAAACTGTTTATTTTAAAATTAGCCTCCATACTCGTCTATGGGTTAACCTGTTTAGCTTGACTGACCTAATTCCTATAATACTAGCATGTGTGTTAACACAAATACTATAATAATAACTCTTAGGTCTCATGTTTGTGTTTTTTAGGTCAGTCTGCTCATGTCTTGGGTTAGCCTGTTTACTATAATTCTAATTCATGGTTTTATCAGTTTACTATAATACTAGGTTATGAGTTTAGCCTAGGATATGAGTTTAGCCTGTTTACTGTAATAATAATAGCCCTTACATTAGGATGATCTTGTCTCTTTGTGGGTTTACTATAATAGTTCACATTTTACCTGGTTTCTGAAGTCGTGCAGTCATCTGTACATTACGTCCAAACCCAATTTTGGATTCTGGCTACTTTAACTGAACTTCAGTAGTGCAGTGAGTAATAATATTTAATGTAAAACAAATATCCAGAATATTTATAGAGTTACAACTTGCACTATTCAGTAAAATAGAAAGTCTAAGTCTGAGTCTTCGAAGCTGAACGTTCATTGTCACGTCGTATATGTGGCTCCAAGTCAAAGTCATGACTCAAGTCTTCCTTCACTGGTTTACTGTAATGAATGGTTGTGTGTTAGTCTGATTTGTGGCTTTCAGAGTGAACAAAAATTTTTTTTTAAAAACCACGTTGAGGGAACTGGTGTTTGGATTGCAGCGGCTGATTTGCACACCTTTTTGGACTTTGTCACACAGTAGGAAGATTTCGTCTCCGCCCCGGCAGCTGCCAGAGTTCTTGTTCACGCGACAGATCTTTAGCTCGGCTGTGTTCGGAGCTCCTGCAAGGACGAGGACGGATGCAAAAAAGAAAAAGAGAGAGAGGAGGAGAGGGGGGAGAGGTAGAGAGAGCAGTTAAACACATTTGTGACACATTTTGGGGATAGTCTCAAGGAAACATGCATGAGCTGTGTGCATGTATGTGTGTTTTAGTATGTAGATGCAGCTTTTTTTTTTTTTTACATTGCAGCATATAAACACATCCTAATTTCCACACTGTGGCATGTGGGTTTGATTTCTGCACACTCACTGTTGTCGTAGATGGGCTGAGAGACGACAGGCGTCAGAGCATACAGCTCGCCGGTTGCCAGGGTGATGGTTGCCTGGAAACAGAGGCGGACGGCGTTCAGGTCATACTCTTCCTCCCACACTTTGGCTTCGGGAACTGCAACATGAGACGAAGGACGAGGAGTGAGACAAAGCGAGAGCCTTGCGCGGGCTTTAAGAGAGACAAAACTGACGTTTCTCCCTAGAAATCAGGTCATGAGGAAGGGAACCAATAGATACGATCTAATCTTTGAACAAACTTCAACAGACTTCGACCACGTGGCCAGTAGTCAAACAAAAAAAAAAAAAAAAAAGCTACTCTCTATCACAACTAAGTCAATTAATCTGTTGACAAAGCTGTCATTTATTACAATATTCAGACTGTCTAAAGAAAAATCAGTGAGCCTCAGTATGACAAGAATGGAAAAAAAAACCCTCTTTGTGTCACCTTGTCACACACCCACACACTTTCTCTCTCTCTCTCTCACATACACACACACACATATATGTAAAGTTTTACTCAGGTCAATCTGGGTCACGTTTTTTGTTTTGTTTTTTTAAATAAATCTACAAATTAAAACTAGCTATAAAAAGATATTATAGCAAATACTCAGAAACAATTCTTCACAAATAGCAGCCGCGGTAAACAAAGGGAAAGTGTAAGCAGCAGATAATATGACTCAGAGCCGTCTTTGTGGTAGGTTATACTGGATTTTACTATGATTATAAATAATTAACCAGGATATTGTGCACTTTTTTTTCCTACACACGGGTTTTAAAGTTCCTCTCCGTTTGCAGCTCACCCAAAGTTTCCCATTGATTCAGAATACAGCTGACTGTGTGTAGATGTTTGCACAGAATAAAAATAATGCTATCTGTAAGGCTGATTTTCATTGCATTCACTTCTCCATTTTAATGCCCATCAACTACAGGCAAAATTTTACATGTGCCTCTGTAAATCTATATATAATAGCTAAATTTACACAAATGAACCAGTTCAGATTTTACATACGCTTCCTTCTTTAATGGAGTGTGGTGTTACTTAAATGATCAGCAGCTGTTTTTATTAGTTGTTCAAGGCCCTTGTTTTTCCTGAGCAGTTATACTGCCTGCTGTTCTTCCTGCACTTTCTTTTCCGACATCTTTTGCATCTCGTTAATTTTCCCTTTTCCAAAAGCAGCTAAATGATGTTGAGATCCATTTAACTTTTAACACTGAGGACAGACAACTGTGGAGACTCGTACACAACTATTACAATTCACTGATACACAAGTAGGCAGACACACTAAGAGCCTGGGGGAAAGTGGGGGTGGGGGATGGTGTGTGTGAAAACTTTTGAACAGGATGATCGGTACAAACTGTCATTAGTCTTCTGGAAAACATGTAAATATCTTAATACAGTTTCTTTAGATCCATAAAAGGCAAGATAAAAATGACAAAAAGAGCGCTTTGTGAAATTTTCCAGTAATGCAGCTCAGCCACTGCAGAGCATCAACTACCAGAGACACCAGTGGCGCTTCCTCCTAGATCTCCCTCCTTTTCTTTTATTGCTTTCTTTCAAGCTGTTAGTATGAAACAACTGAGCTTCATAAAAATCTTATATAACTGTCATATAAACAAATTAAAATCGATCTTTCAAGGTTCACATTCCGATACACACCTTTTTTCACGCCTTTTTTTTTTTTTTACAGTAAGCCTAGATTTCTCGTACAGTCGCAATATAAGCGGATACAGATTAGAACAAAGATTAAACATGTTTCTTTAGGTTTAAACAAAAAACGTGAATGAGTTTCTCCATAAACATGTTTTGTTAGTGCGATTGTTAACAGTTACTGTGCCGATCGATATGCGGTGTGGGCAAATGATGGGTTGTATGACTCACATGTGGAAGCTTTGTTCTGCATGTGTGTGTGTGTGTGTGTGTGTGTGTGTGTGTGTGTGTGTGTGAGAGAGAAGGCACTGATGTCTCACTGTTAAAAGGGTTGTTCTGTGTTTGTAGGCGACAGGAAATGGCTTCGGGTACATCCTTCTTCTTCACACACTGAATACCGAGATTCTGGAAACTGAGAGTGAGACAGAGAGAGAGAAAAAAAAAAAGTGAGAGTGGCATGAGAGTGTGACCGCTGTATAGATGGGCAAACTGATGACGAAAACCAGAGGAAATTTGCAAAATCATTTCACTCGTGCTGTATGGATTAAAAAAAACCTCTAATAAAAATGTTCTGTAAATTTTTATTAACATGTAGTATAGTAAGAGTAGACAGCACTTTCAATTGTTATTAAAGTGGCAAATTATACTGTAACTAAAATGGCGCGTTTTGGGGGGATTTTAAATCGCTACATTTCAACATTTTCAACCGTGAACCGTGAGCACACATGCGACTCATTTCACACTGGTTTACACAAAGACCTTTTTTCCATCCAGGAACTTGTTCTGCTTGAGAAAAATCACGATTATCTGATTTCTCGTGCCGCGGCACGTCTCGAAATTCTAAAGCAAAAGTGATAATATTGTGTTAGACACAAACATACACACACACACACACACACACACACACACACACACACACACACACACACACCTGTGAATCCGTCTCTCGGGCAGGTCAGCTTCGTAGTAGCCATGCTTGCAGTCTTTTCCCACCAACTCATGTGGGTGGGGCTTGTACGGCTGGTTTTTGGTAACCAAGGAGATCCTCACTCTGATTGGACCGCTGTAGTTATGCACCTGTCAAGATAAACACACAGGTGTGAAGGGTGTCTAATGTAGCAGAGCTGCACTTGGTGTCCACTTTATTTACACTGTATTAGATTTACACCGATCAGGCATAACATTATGAGCAGTGAGAGGTGAAGTGAATAACACTGATTATCTGATGGTTCTGATAGAAAGGTGTCAGAATACACAGTGCATGACGGGTCAGGGCTGTTGTGGCAGCGAAAGGGGGACCAACACAATATTAGGCAGGTGGTCATAATCTTATGCCTGATCAGTGTATAACTGAGCTAATAGAAAGACTTTTGGAATGTGTTTGTGTGAGTGAAGCGGTAGTAAATTAAAGGGATTTGTTCTGTTTGTAGAAGATCGACAGCTCTATTTGCTCTCTTTACACGACATCCACTGATGGGAGATCAACGCGGAACAAGAAGTTCTGCTTTTTAAATGTTTATAGTTACCTTTAATGCTGTGCGATATCAGTCAAAAAATTTAAATAAAATTTCTCTAGCATCTAAACATCTTTCCCTTTTCAGCCACTTTTTTTCATTTCTAAAGTTATTTTTTTAAAAATAATAAAAAGTTAATGTAAATTAAATACATGTAAATAAATAAGTACATTTTGCCATGTTCTATGGACAACAGCAAAACTTAAGATCGACCCTGGAGATGTCTTCCATAAATGCACTATATTGCCAAATAAAGACATGGATGAGAGAGTTTGGTGTGGAGGAACTTGACTGGTCTGCACACAGTCCTGTCCTCAACCCCATAGAACACGTTCGTAAGAGCCAGGCCAAAACTGGGACATCTGCCTTTACATGCACATGAATGTAATATGTTGTCCCGCCCTTTGCAGCTATAACAGTTTCAACTCTTCTGGGAAGTCTTTCCACAAGGTTTAGGATTGTGTTTATGAATTTTTGACCGTAACTCTAGATGTGCATTTGTGAGGTCAGGCGCTGATGTAGAATGAGAAGGCCTGGCTCGCAGTCTCCGCTCTATTTCATCCCAAAGGTGTACTATCAGGTTGAGGTCAGGACTCTGTGCAGGTCAGTCAAGTTCCTCCACACCAAACTCGCTCATCCATGTCATTATGGACCTTGCTTTGTGCACTGGTACGCAGTCATGTTGGAACAGGAAGGGGTGAATAACAAGCCTAGCTAAAGACAGCTTCTTTTCGATGGTTTTTTTCTTCAATAACAATAACAGGTCTTCGTATCGCTCACTTCTCCTAAATGCATCGTCTCTCGAGATGATCAAAGCATCATGAGGTAAGAAATTTAAACTGCCAAAACAGTGGTTGCGGATCTTGAGGTACGTGTGGGAGCGGTGCAGGGGATATTTTCTGTCTCGTAGCTCCGTCAAAATGTTTAGATTGCAAAGAGGACTTCCTCTAAAATCAGTGCTGGGAAAGCTCTGCACGGTGAAACTTAACGGCCTGTTCTAGTGT
Organism: Hemibagrus guttatus; assembly: GCA_033459395.1. NCBI lineage: Eukaryota > Metazoa > Chordata > Actinopteri > Siluriformes > Bagridae > Hemibagrus > Hemibagrus guttatus. The sequence continues at coordinate 5,373,478 of JAUCMX010000029.1, read as the reverse complement.
GTGTGTGTGCAGGAATCGTCTGTTGCGCTTTCTTCAAAGAATAGAGGGAAGAATGAGTCATTCAGAGACGAGGTCGATGGAAGTTCTGGTTATCTGAAGCAAAGTCAAACACATGTCAGCTTCTGTATCGGCGAGGTGTCAAAGATAGCTTGCCAAAAAACCCGAGCTTCTAGCACGGTGGTGACATATTACTGAAAACCGTTCCGTCTGTTCGGTTCATGCTTTTCACACTTAATAAGCAAATAAGGAAAGTGTGCTTCTAACAAGACAGAAATAAAATTCAAAGAAAGAGAGTCACGGATAGAAACTAATGCTTCTGATATCATATAAGGATTTGAAAAAAATAGGAAATGAATAGGGGCAAATAATCTGTTCGCTGTGCCGATTTGTTCGCCTTATTTCTCATCAACTTTTACGCTCTTAAATAAAATGCTACAAGCAAATGATGTTGGGAATAAAACATGACACACTGCGCTGTTATATGAAAAAAATTAAATATGGAGTGATAATCCGCATGTACCGCAGCATTCTGCCGAAGATCGCATGGTTTCTTTATTATTATTGTTACTATTATAAACAACACAATTTAGATTTGATGTTGTGGAACATCTGAAAGACAAGTTAGTTCCTGTTATCGCTTACCTGTTTCTTTTCTCTCCCTTGCAAAAAAAAAAACAAAAAAGGAATCTTATCACGTTACAGTAAACTGAAGGATCTCCCATGCCAAGTGTGGAATGTTGGACACTTCATGCACAAATTGCTTGCAGCTTGTTTACGTAACAGAAAATGGGCGTGGCTACCAGGCGCTGACGCTGGATGACAACCAAATTTTCAAGATGGCCGACACTCTGGTGGAGAAAACATCTTAAAAGAGTGACACACGTTGTGCTGAGTATTACATCATTTCGAGACACAAGCGTCGATTACGTGGAGCGTCTTTCGTACAGCTCCCCGTGTATGAGCTGTTACTATAGAAACAGTATTAGAGCCTATCCACACCTTCTGACCGATCAGATCTGTGAACTCAACCATGCTGTGGGATAATAATATTTATTCCACAGAACTGTCTGATGTACGGTGTGTGGACGTAACCATAGCGACAAGACACTTCACACACCGTGCTATGAGGTCTCGACTACGGGAAACAATTCACCTTGGGACTTAAATAAAAGCGTACAGTGACGGCGAGCATGATTTGTTAAACGAGCTCGTTTTCCATCGTCTTAAAATCTGAAACGGAGGTTAATATTATTAATATTGTTAATATTAATGAGCTGGGTCTTATATGTGATATGCTTTCTAGTCACACAGCCTACAACGTGGGACTTTCCATCAGGGCTTCATAGCAGACAGTTTTCCGATTCAACCGAGAAATTTGCGCTGTTCATGACAAACTTTTTTTTAATTCAATTCAATGTATTTGAATAGCGTTTTTAACAATAGACATGACAATAGAGATGACACGAGGAAGAAACCTTGAGAGGAACCAGGCTCAGAAAAGAACCTCATCCTCATTTGGGTGACACCGGACAGTAAATGATGAAAATGTAAAAAAAAAAAATAATGTCCTTTCTTCGACTGTCTTATTGTGCAACTAAAAGATCTGCGTAATTTCTGAGTTCATTCACTTTTGCCTTATTAACCTTAAGAGAGAAAAAAGGAGACACTATAAGAAGTTGTTCTTGATACCCGTCTAGCGTGGTAGGCGTGGAGTAAACCACTTGTATAAAGGGTTGCAACAGTAACTCTTCACACGTTTAATATTTAATTACAAAGAGTGCGTGTATTTTATGAATGTAACGTTTCCTGGTCACAGATCTCATATTTCTTGAGGTTGAGGTGCTGGGAAAATGATAATAAGGCAAAAAAAATTAATGACATGAATTTACACAGAAGAGCTTTAACTATAGCGTCGGCTGTGTTAGGTAACAGAGGTATGTGATAGCGAGTAGAACAATGACACACGCAAAGTGGTGGGACCTGAATGGGATCAGTGTCACCACAACAACGCGAGTTTTACGGGAAGGGCGTGCCTGGCATGGTTTGTGGGAAGGTGTAGAGAATGAGCACGCATGTGACGGCCGCACCTTGATGGCTGGGTGTGTTTTGGTGGAATCGTTGCTCTTTTCTCCGGGAATGCTGCCGGCCGATCTTCCCTCACATTTGTAACGAAAGCGCATCCCTCTTGCCTTGGGTTGCTCAATGATCTCGATGCATGGTGTGCCTGCAGGAAATTAGAGATAACAGGATAAACACAACACGTTCGTTCAGTTGTATACTGATGGTATAAACAGCGATATTCCTGAAACTCAAATTTGTAAAAAAAAAATCTCTTATCACAGAAAGCAACAGAGGTGAAATTGTCCGAAATAGCTATACAACATAACAATAGCATCATAAACTGTGATATCTCTACAAGATAAGATAAGATAACACTGCACTGTGTAATTCTTTCTTCGTTTAGTGCTCTGTGATTGGATGATGTAGATGCTGTTTAGTGCTCTGTGATTGGATGATGTAGATGCTGTTTAGTGCTCTGTGATTGGATGATGTAGATGCTGTTTAGTGCTCTGTGATTAGACAATTTCGTAATTATGTAGTTATGTGACCTCATGACATTAAGTGTTCAACCCTCTGTGATTAGACACAGTTTTTAGTGCTCTGTGATAGGATGACATCGTAAGTATTTAGTGCTCTGTGATTGGACGGCATTGAAAGCATTTGGTGCTCTATGATTGGATGACATCAACTTTGTACACAATCCCAAATATGTGTGTTATAACGTTACAAACAGTGGAAATGTTCAAGGGGGTGAATATTTATGCAAGACATAAGGGCAGTAAACATTAACAGCAATGAGGTTATAAATCCATCCACCTCCCACACATTTAGCCCTTACCTTGCGGCACAGTGGTCTGTCCCCAGCTGAACATTTCTGGAAAATAAAAGTGAAAGGAACAAATTAAAGGGTGTGAGATTGCAGGAACAAGCAAATCATTTGTTACACAGTTATTTTTAACACTAATAAAAGCTTTTAATGCTGATCAAGCTTAGGACTTGATAGGTACCCTCATTAGAAGTTGCTTTCGGCTGCTCCCTGTTCGGGGTCGCCACAGCGGACCAACTGGTCCGCACAACAACTTGGCAAATGTTTTACGCCGGATGCCCTTCCTGACGCAACCCTCCCATTTTTCCGGGCTTGAGACCGGCACTGGCAGTGGCTGAGGTTGAGACATTGGCTGGGAATCGAACCCGGGCCTTCCGCATGATAGGCGAGAAACCTACCACTGAGCCACCAGTACCCGCATTACAATAAAAGAATTTGTCTAGTTAATTAACATTAACATTTAATTACTGCTTAATTTAATTACTAATACTTATTTATGTTATGTATCAAAATGTAGCTTGTGTCTATGGGTAACCACGTCAGTAGCAAGTGTCCGATCAGCCAATTATGGATGTTTAGTGCTCTGTGATTAGATGATGTGGACGATGTTTAGTGCTCTGTGATTGGATGATGTGGTGGATGTTTAGTGCTCGGTGATTGGATGATGTAGATGATGTTTAGTGCTCTGTGATTGGATGTTGTAGATGATGTTTAGTGCTCTGTGATTGGATGATGTGGTGGATGTTTAGTGCTCTGTGATTGGATGATGTAGTGGATGTTTAGTGCTCTGTGATTGGATGATGTAGATGATGTTTAGTGCTCTGTGATTGGATGATGTAGATGATGTTTAGTGCTCGGTGATTGGATGATGTAGATGATGTTTAGTGCTCTGTGATGGGATGATGTAGATGATGTTTAGTGCTCTGTGATTGGATGATGTAGATGATGTTTAGTGCTCGGTGATTGGATGATGTAGATGATGTTTAGTGCTCTGTGATTGGATGATGTGGTGGATGTTTAGTGCTCTGTGATTGGATGATGTAGATGATGTTTAGTGCTCTGTGATTGGATGATGTGGTGGATGTTTAGTGCTCTGTGATTGGATGATGTAGATGATGTTTAGTGCTCGGTGATTGGATGATGTAGATTATGTTTAGTGCTCGGTGATTGGATGATGTAGTGGATGTTTAGTGCTCTGTGATTGGATGATGTAGTGGATGTTTAGTGCTCTGTGATTGGATGATGTAGATGATGTTTAGTGCTCTGTGATTGGATGATGTAGATGATGTTTAGTGCTCGGTGATTGGATGATGTAGATGATGTTTAGTGCTCTGTGATGGGATGATGTAGATGATGTTTAGTGCTCTGTGATGGGATGATGTAGTGGATGTTTAGTGCTCTGTGATTGGATGATGTAGATGATGTTTAGTGCTCTGTGATTGGATGATGTGGTGGATGTTTAGTGCTCTGTACTATACTAAACTACTATGCAGTTATGTGACCTCATGACGTTGTAAGTATTCGACCCTCTGTGATTAGACACGGTTTTTAGTGCTCTGTGATAGGATGACATTCTAAGTATTTATTGCTCTGTGATTGGATGGCATTGAAAGCATTTGGTGCTCTATGATTGGACGAGGTTGTAGGGGCTCAGTGATCTGACACTAGACGGCATTGTAACCCTTTAGTGCTCCAAGATTAGATGGGTGTTTATTGCTCCGTAATATGACGTCATATCCGTTTAATGAACAGTGATTTCACAATGTCTTAGGCACTTATTGATCTACGATTGGACCACGTTGTAGGCGTTTAACGCTCTCTGATTGGATGACATCGGACACATTTAGGGTTGACTGGATGGTGCTGCAGTCACTCGCTGCTCTTTGAACTGTTATTACTCATGGCTTTTTCCCCCCAACTCAACAAGAAAAACCCAACATATCACCCCCCCTCCATGACCATCACCATTTTGTGTCGTGTCCCATTTGCAAGGCGCAGGATCGGGTTGCGCTACACATCAACTAGTTACGCGTAAGCGCTTACGTCATATCCGTTCGCACGACGTCAAGATTGTATACTTAATAACTACATTTATTAAGAGTTAATAAAACACAAGCTTTAAATACAGTTTCGGGGAATGGGGTCTTTACGGATAGGGACAGGTTTATTTTTTTAGTTTCAAAAACAAGTGAAATCTTATAAGATGTGGTTTATCAATCTGTACCACACTATTTCGTGTACAATATCAGAAAATAGACAAATTTAGGATAGGATTTAATCATAAGAGCAAAACACCGTAGCACAAAATAACGCCCATTTTACTGATACTTAAAGGCCCCGGATAAGGTTGTAAACACAGCCCATTGTAACTGTTTACTAAGGATAATTAATACAATCGTACAAAATAACACCTATCTGTTCCGAAAAACAAGTTATTACTGTTATTAGCATTTCTGTTAATGTTGCTAAGTTTGTAAGCTGTACTTCCGACAAGACATGGCAGCTCCAGGGCCGCAACCCAAATGAATCCCGATTAGAGGTAAAGTACACTAGGTGAGATGTGAAGCGCTATTACGACATAGTGCATTTAAGTAGGGTGTACAGAAACATTTGGGATACAGCCTCGGCTTAGGGCGCATATTTGAACTGTGTTTGCAAAGCGTTGACGTTTGGGGGCTTCCCCCTACCGGTGGACAAAAACAACAACTTCATTGAACACACACGAACACACACACACACAGAGACACAGACAGACAGACACAAACACACACGGAACACTCTGTGAAACTTACCAGCCATTTCGCCTCCGTCTCTCGCTCAAAAAAATGTGTACAATCCACAGAAACGCAGTATTCAGTCGGTTTTGCACCGTATTTTGTTAAGTATTTTCGCCAGCTTTGCTCTTCCTCGCTTCACCGAGACGAAAGTAAGTTTGTGGGCCGCCCTCTCGCACTTGCGAGGCGGAAGTGACGTGATAGGGCTTAGACGAAAAAAAAACAGAAGGTTGCGTTTCGCATCCCGTTTAGAAACAAAACCAGATGATTAAGAAGCTAACCACGAATACTGCTGATAAACAATTATACGTAGCTAACGATTATTATCAGGCTTAATCACGTGTGAGCATGATTTAAAAGTGCCATAGTTGACTATTCTTTTATTTCCTTACTTGTAAGAATAGCCTGAAAAAGACCAAACAAACAAAACAACAAATGTTGAAGTGAATGAAGTGGCTGATTAAAAAATAAATAAATAAATAAAACGATTTCCGGTCCGGAATGCTTGTTTGTGATTGGATGTTCCTCCTGTCAATCATTTTATAGACACTCAGCTGTACATTCTAAACTTTGTATACTTGATGAGTGAGTGAGTGAGAGAGAGAGTGAGAGAGAGAGAGAGTGAGAGGAGAGAGAGAGAGAGAGTGAGTGAGTGAGTGAGTGAGTGAGTGAGTGAGTGAGTGAGAGAGAGAGAGAGAGAGAGAGTAGAGAGAGAGAGAGAGAGAGAGTGAGTGAGTGAGTGAGTGAGTGAGTGAGTGAGTGAGTGAGTGAGTGTGTTACTACCCCAAAACTGAAATTTGGGTAGGTTTTGACGGTTAAAAGTGTAAAAGGAAAATATGTAAGTGTTAGTGTTTTACAGCCTAATGTATGTATACACTATATTTCCAAAACATTTGGGACACCCCTCTACAGATCAATGTTTTTAGGGGTTGGGCTCGGCCCCGTTTCATGCTCCGAACTTTGTGGGAACAGTTTGGGGATGACTGCACACCTATGCACAAAGCAAGGTCCGTAAAGACATGGATCATCGAGTTTGATGTGGAGGAACTTGAATTAGAGCGGAGACTGCGAGCCAGGCCTTCTTGTGCAACATCAGTGCCTGACCTCACAAATGCGCTTATAGAGGAACTGTCAGAAATTCCTATAAACACACTCCTAATCCTTGTGGGAAGCCTTCCCAGAAGTGGAAGCTGTTAAAGGGCGGGCCAACTCCATATTACATTCATGTTCATGTGAAGGCAGATGTCCCAAAACTTTTGACAATATAGTGTATGTGACTTATGACACAACACTACTTTATTTAAACTATGGAGACAGATGGACAAAGGAAAAGCATGTACTCGTATCTGAATGTAAAGAAGAGTATATTTGAACACAAAATCTGTTGTCTATATCTCTCATTTTATTTTTGTAAAAAAAGAGAAGCCACACCACATGGGGTCACGACCTCTGGTTCTCTAGGCTGGGAAACCCTGTCCTAGATGTCACCAGAAGAGCAACATGACCCAGAAAGCTTTAATATTATGTTCTGAAACGCCACATTATTGCTTTGAAACAACAATAAGCAGATTATATCAGAAGAAAGACAGGAAAAGGAAACAGCACTGTAAAAAAAAACACTAAGCACCTTTTAAACTGAGAAGGAGGAAACTTGGGGGAAAATGAGTGCTGTTTTTAAGAAGTTCTTTTTATGGAAAGGAATTAATCAAAAGTTATTATATTCATCCAAAACAATGCCAATGTTGTAGCCATGACATTATAAAGTAGATTGAATAAGCAGTTGTTACACTTCTCATACACCTATTGAGTCATTTCACTCTACTGTGTAAGCAGTGCAATGAAACCACTCCTGCAAGAAACCATTCCTGTTTCCTTTTAGTGTGTTTTCTCCATCTAGTGGACGATCAGCTTCAGCATGAGCAAGGAAACAAATCTCAAATATGGATGTGGGTAAAATGTTTCATACAAAATCTCTGGCCTGGGACATTTTAGTTTATCACTTATTTCTAACTGCTGACCTTTGGCAAACGGTTCAGGTCCATCACTTCACAAACCAATAGACTTAAGAACAGCTTCTACCCCAGCACCATACAGGAACTAAATGCTGCTGGCTTGTGAACAGACACTCATGCACATAATCTCTGATCCAGCATTTTTCTACACAAACAAGTTATTAATTTGCACTCTCTATATACCTCAGTATGTGTCTATTCACATATTACTCAGTATGTTTACATTCTGCTGCACTTTATATTCTATAGTATTTGACATGTTTACATCCTGTGACACTTTAATACCTTCTCATTATATGCAAATCCCTATGTTCAACTATTGTACAATGACTTATATACACCGATCAGGCATAACATTATGAGCAGTGAGAGGTGAAGTGAATAAGACTGATCTCCTCATCATGGCACCTCTTAGTGGGTGGGATATATTAGGCAGCAAGAGAACATTTTGTCCTCAAAGTTGATGTGTTAGAAGCAGGAAAAATGGGCAAGCGTAAGGATTTGAGCGAGTTTGACAAAGGGACAGATTGTGATGGCTAGACCACTGGATCAGAGCATCTCCAAAACTGCAGCTCTTGTGGGGTGTTCCCGGTCTGCAGTGGTCAGTATCTATCAAAAGTGGTCCAAGGAAGGAACAGTGGTGAACTGGAGACAGGTTCATGGGCGGTCAAGGCTCAATGATGCACATGGGGAGTGAAGGCTGGTCCTATCCAACAGACGAGCTACTGTTGCTCAAATTGCTGAAGAAGTTAACGCTGGTTCTGATAGAAAGGTGTCAGAATACACAGTGCATGATGGGTCAGCAAAAGGGGGACCAACACAAATATTAGGCAGGTGGTCATAATGTTATGCATGTTTGGTGTATATCTATATAAATAGTATTTACATACTTATTTATACCGTATACATCATTACAATAATCGACTTATTCATCACTATTGCTTTGACTGCATTTTTTTTTATTTTATTTCATTTGTTAAAACAGATGTATAGTTTGCACCAAATTAGGAGAATTGCACTGCAAGGACTGTTGTATTAAAATACAATAAAAGAAGCTTGAATCTTTATAAATGAAAAAAACATATATTGTTTAGAAGAGTCTGAACACTGAGTTTTAATCTTGGCCACATTAATGTAAACATGTTTGTATGATGTGTGTGTGTCATAAAACCCTCTGGTGGTCTATCTATCTATCTATCTATCTATCTATCTATCTATCTATCTATCTATCTATCTATCTATCTATCTGTTTATCAATCTATCAATCAATCAAATCAGTCAGTCAGTCAGTCAGTCAGTCTGTCTGTCTGTCTATCAATCAATCAATCAATCAATCAATCAATAAGTCAGTCAGTCTGTCTATCTATCTATCTATCTGTTTATCAATCTATCAATCAATCAAATCAGTCAGTCAGTCAGTCAGTTTGTCTGTCTGTCTATCAATCAATCAATCAATCAATCAATCAATCAATCAATCAATAAGTCAGTCAGTCTGTCTATCTATCTATCTATCTGTTTATCAATCTATCAATCAATCAAATCAGTCAGTCAGTCAGTCAGTTTGTCTGTCTGTCTATCAATCAATCAATCAATCAATCAATCAATCAATCAATCAATAAGTTAGTCAGTCTATCTATCTATCTATCTATCTATCTATCTATCTATCTATCTATCTATCTATCAGTCTGTCTGTCTGTCTAATAACTCACCCATCTGTTTAAGCAATATCACTCAAGCAAGATTATACCTTTGTCTTGAAATTATAATGTAAAAATATTGTTGTTTTCTTGTATTTGTTTTTTAATAGAAATCCATAATGTAGTTAGTTCATATAAGACAAGTGTCTTCAGACAAAGATTTCTTTGTTAAACGTTTTGATATACAATCCTGTCTTGCTTACGAAAAGTGTAGATGACGTCATCTGGCGATTTTTTCTTTTTTTTTTTTTTCTTTTCACCAGACATGATTAAGATTGATTACTTTCTCATGCACTGACATTTTGGGGATTGGTTTCAGGGAAAAAGTATCTTAATTATGTATGTATGTATGTATGTATGTATGTACAGTCAGTATTTGTGTAAAAACAGCCAGCCTCGGAACAACACAGATTCCCAGTTGCATTTTCAAAACGTGTCCTGGACCAGGCGTAGCCTCGTGAACGCGCGTTGTGCTTTCCACCCTTCTGCGTGCGCGTCCCCGTGTCCAAAACGTCAGGCGCGCTCACGTACGCGTGTGCGTCCATTGCTCTACCCAAGGCGCAAAAAAGCCTCTTATAGCGAACACCCTTCAAATATGGCGGAGGGGGAACTGGACGTCGATTCGCTCATCTCCAGGCTTTTAGAGGGTGAGTTTTATTTCCCTATATCTATTTTTAACCACTTGAGCGTATTTCCTAAGCGTTGTTCGAGGAAATATATTTACAAAACAGATAGTTATCTTGTGTGTTGTATATGTTTGTTTTCTCTCCAAAGAGGGCCTCTTTTGCGAAGAACAGCTAACATGTCGGTCACACCTTTTAGCTCAGACATCTCTGCTTTACAGCTTGAGGATATTTTTGTACTTAATATAAAAATACTACACAAAGAAAATAACGTTTTTATTAAGTGCGCCATTGTGGATTTGTTTAGGAGTGTCGTTAGTTAGCTGTCTGTGGCTGTTTGCTTGTTGTGGAGCGAGCGGAATAAACACCTCCAGTGTACAATAAACACATCAAACAGTGTTATAACGCGTTTATAAAGCTACAAACACTCCTAACACTGCAGAATGGACTTACAGACTTAAGGAGTTCTTGTGTTTTTCAGTATTAGGTTTTTATAACGACTCTATAGAGCCCCAAAGTGTTTTAGTCTGAGCCCAATGTACATGATCAGCATTATTAAAGCAGGACAGAAATATTGGTGTTTTTTTTATTTTATTTATCTTACAAAAACATCTGCATTCCTTAAAAAATCCCGTATTACAATCACATTATAAGTTCATCAAGACTTTGTCATTTATACTGGCATTAGTGAAGCTTGTGTTGTTATAACCAGGGGTAACTAGTGAAAGGATTGGTGTTAGAACTAGTTATAAAAGGAATAGGTTATAACTAGTGAAAGGATTGGTGTTATAACTACTAGTAAAAGGAATAGGTTATAACTGGTGAAATGATTGGTGTTAGAACTAGTTATAAAAGGAATAGGTTATAACTGGTGAAATGATTGGTGTTATAACTAGTGAAAGGGTTTGTGTTATAACTGGTGAAAGGATTGGTATTATAATTTGATGTCAAAGGAATAGGTTATAACTAGTGAAATGATTGGTGTTATAACTAGTAAAAGGAATAGGTTATAACTAGTGAAAGGATTGGTGTTATAACTAGTTGTAAAAGGAATAGGTTATAACTAGTGAAAGGATTGGTGTTATAATTTGATGTCAAAGGAATAGGTTATAACTAGTGAAATGATTGGTGTTATAACTACTAGTAAAAGGAATAGGTTATAACTGGTGAAATGATTGGGGTTATAACTAGTGAAAGGGTTTGTGTTATAACTGGTGAAAGGATTGGTGTTATAACTAGTTGTAAAAGGAATAGGTTATAACTAGTGAAAGGGTTTGTGTTATAACTGGTGAAAGGATTGGTATTATAATTTGATGTCAAAGGAATAGGTTATAACTAGTGAAATGATTGGTGTTATAACTACTAGTAAAAGGAATAGGTTATAACTAGTGAAAGGATTGGTGTTACAACTAGTTGTAAAAGGAATAGGTTATAACTAGTGAAAGGGTTTGTGTTATAACTAGTGAAAGGATTGGTATTATAATTTGATGTCAAAGAATAGGTTATAACTAGTGAAATGATTGGTGTTATAACTAGTGAAAGGGTTTGTGTTATAACTGGTGAAAGGATTGGTGTTATAACTAGTGAAAGGGTTTGTGTTATAACTGGTGAAAGGATTGGTGTTATAACTAGTGAAAGGGTTTGTGTTATAACTGGTGAAAGGATTGGTATTATAATTTGATGTCAAAGGAATAGGTTATAACTAGTGAAATGATTGGTGTTATAACTACTAGTAAAAGGAATAGGTTATAACTAGTGAAAGGATTGGTGTTATAACTAGTTGTAAAAGGAATAGGTTATAACTGGTGAAAGGATTGGTGTTATAACTGCTAGTAAAGGAAAAGGTTATAACTATTGAAATAATGTGCTGCAACTAGTGAAAGGGTTTGTGTTATAACTAGTGAATGTATTGGTGTTATAACTAGTGGTGAATGTATTGGTGTTATAACTAGTGTTGAATGTATTGGTGTTATAGCTAGTGGTGAAAGGATTGGTGTTATAACTAGGGAAAGGATTGGTGTTATAACTAGTGAAAGGATTGGCGTTATAAATGGTGAAGTGGTAAATATTGTTAAATGTCATATGGTTTGACATTGTTACACCATTGTAAGTGGTGAAAACTGGCTATAACCGGTTATAACAATACTACAACTTGTTATTATATCTGGGCAGAAGGATTAGTATTGTTAAAACTAATTGTTATGACTAAAAGGATTAAGTGGATGGATTGGTGTTGTTATAACTGTTGGGGTGATTGGTGTCATGTTATAACTGATAATAAGGTTTGTTGTTATTATATTTGGGCAGTATTGTTTTATTGTAGTTATAACTGGTCAAGATTGGTGTTATAACTGGCACTAAAGGTTGGACATGTAATAAAATGATACAAATGGATTAGTATTGTTATAACTGGTCAGAAGGATTGGCCCTGTTATAACTCATGGTGTTGTTATAACTGATAAAAAGGCTTTGTTATAACTGGTAAGAAAGCTTCCTGTTGTTATGACTGTTATTAACAAGGTTTGGTACGGTGGGTAAGATTTGTTATAACAGGTTATAATAACTGGTTAAAACAACATCAGTCCTTCTTATCACTTATAACTGGGGAAAATGCTTAGTATGTAAGTTATAACAGATAAGAAGGATAAACATTTGTTATTCCTGTTGAAAACTGGTTATAACTGATTATAACCAGTCAGAATGATTCGTTAATGTTATAACCGGTGAAAGGAATTCATTGATTATAACTGGTGAGAAGGATTGATGCGTTAACTTTTAAAAAGCTTTGGTAAGGAGGACCGGATTTGTTATAACTCTTAAGCAGGATTAGTGGTGTTATAACTGTTCATAAAGATTATCACTGCCTGGTGTTGTGAAAACAAAACAATGATTAGATTTGTTTTGATCAAAGATGATCAAAATGATAATTTGACATTTCTTTTTGGACATCTGTGAGTAGCTATAACTGGTTATGATCTAACATACGGTTATGAGCGTGGAGAAAGGTCTTGTCTCTATGCTTGACTTCATTAAAGGTGGATCCGTCCTCTGCGTTCGTGAATTCATAGCTCCGTTATTACACGCGGAACAGAAAGCAGAAGAAATGTCTTTCACATTTTATTTTCGGATACTTCCACAACAGACGCAGTAAAAGTCCGAGCTGAATATTTGAGGTTTGACCTCTGACATATGAACGCTGGCGTGCTTAATGCATTAAAGAGACTTATTTTTAGTCCCTGACTTTGAGGGGGTTATGTAGATGGAAATCGAGCATAATAACCGCCCCAGCACACACAGTGTGGGAATATATCAAGCACTATATCAAGGAGATGCGCAGTCATGCTCTTAGTAACGCTGTAGAATGGTGCACGGAGAAACAGATGGGTTCTTTATCGACACATTATGGAAAGTGCATCGTCATGGAGAAAAAAAAACACCTAAGAAGTTAAAATCGATGCAGATGTTAAAATCAAGGAACTCACGAAATAAATAACGATAAACAGTAAGAGAGAGAGACATAGGGAAATATTCGTTACTTTGTGGTTACCTTTAGCGTTATTCGAACATGATGACACAGACTTTTCCTGTGTTACCATGGAGATTGCTGATGCAAAATATATTCGCTGTCTTCCAAACATCATGTTATATCCTGAGACCAGTTTTTGGCCAGGTCTCAGATTTATTGATATTTTAGAAATATGTCATTTCTATTCATACATTTGTAACTCCTCTACATGGTTAAGCCTGCGTGACAAATATCTGACTTTATCGCAGTATCCGTGTCGCGTCCCTCAGGGCTTCTAACGCAAGGTATGAATTCCTAAGGACACACCTTGCTTTAGATGCGCAGTCCAGGAGTGTGTTCATGTGTGTGCAGGAGTGTGTGTGCACTCTCCTAACGGTTTATTAAATTTTAATCATGGTTCTTCATGCTGAGTAAGGGTTTACATCATTCAGCAGTCTGGTGTAAATCTCTGTCTGATTCATAGCTGTATTATTGGTCACGGGCAAGACAAAATAAATCACGTCGAGGTTGTAAACATATTACCGCTATATAAAAAATATATGACTAGACTTTATGATCTGTACGTCACATTACACATCGTCTTTGCCCTGAGTTCTTTCCCCTATCAGCTCACGAAGATTTCTGACACACACACGCCGTCGATGACTAACAGGATGCCCTTTAATCTGCTCGAGAAAGAATTCAGATTCATCAGTCGACGAATTTTACGGCGATTATGTCACATAACCTATCGTCTTTGCGCGGAGGAATTTTTTTTATATACGACGCCAGGAGAAAGTTTCCCCTCATTTAACTTTCCTTCAGGATCATTCACAGACTCATTTGATCACATTACGCTTTTTTAGCAGTTCCTTCAACTGTTTCTCGAGTGCTAAGAAAGCGAATTGAGCTAGCATCACCATGTCTGGTGACTAAGCAACAGCGTAGCTACACTTGGAGTAATAATATAAATAATAAATAATTAGTTAAACGGTAATCGATTAGTAATACATAAATAAATAAAATACGTGATCGAAAATGACGCTTTGTAATGGGCTCAGTTTATGAAAACCCATTTTGTTCGCATCGCACAAGTACTCCTGAGTTTGAGAATGTAGATTGCCATGTAGCTTACGATCCTAAAACTGTCATGAGTTACTACAATTTTATTAGAGTAAAAGTCTTATACTCAACTCGCCTTATAATCGAGTTGGAGTCTGACGATAGTTAACGCTCTGAAGCGGCTGAGCTGCATTAGTGGAAGATTTAGCGCATACCAAGCTTAGGAGGTGCTCTTTCAATGATCCTTAACTTTTATGGAGTTTTTTGCCCATGGCTAATTGTAAATTAGCAGTCATTTGAACGTGCTTGGTAGATCTTGGGTGATTGTCTTTAGACAACATGAAGAAGAAAAAATATGGAGAAATTTTTGTAAAAATCTGGCAGGAGGTTTTAGTTCGGTCTGGCACACGCTTAAACATTTACACACTGTACTAAACGTCTTTTTTGTGCCATTCAGGAGGAGGCTTCGAACCTATCCTTAACATTTTGGGCAAATTGATTCAGTCCCTCTCGTAACAAGGCAAGCTAGTCATTTTCTTTACCAAGCATGGTGGAAAGACGCGATGTTATGTTAGAAAACAGTCGTGAGAGAAAAGCATAATATTATTACGTCTCTGGAAGCTAGACATCACACACTTTTGACAGCTCAGGTTTTGACAAGCGTGGTTTATTTCATTTTAATCCTAAAAGCAAGCTCTTAGAGTTTCATTTCCCTCCAAAATCTGCACATTTAAAATAAATGCTGCTGTGATAGTTCTCAGTGTACTGTAAGATTTAACACTACACTCTCAGATCTAAAGCAGCACCAGACGTTTATCCGTACGCTCACGCTTCTTCCGTGTTGTGTCCAAACATTAATCTGATGCCAGTCGATGGTATTGAGCAGCAGCACGAGCGACAAAGTGACCTTCAGCACTCCACAGGGACCCGTGAGACGACGAGAGAGAGAGAAAGAGAGAGACACACTCGCTTTCTTTCACTCCGAGCCTTATTTGGACACAGCCTAGGCGTCAGCCCTACACTGGAAAGTAAGGGATCTTAAAATAGCCGCTTCTCCGTATGCTTTTCCTTGCGATGGAAAAGAGTCTGTTATGACTGTCATCATTAAAGGAGGTCATATTGAGTCATAATGCAACACTCAACACTTTTCTTTGTTGTGGATCGTTTATCTTGTTATGGTCTATTCAAAGTGCTTTAAAAGACAGTTACATCCGTTCAGCGTGGCTCGCTCGGGTTATTATTCTCGAGTAAGCAGCGATGAAGATCTTCGATGAGGTTTTGTATGCGTTTCTGGCCACAAGCTTCAGAATCTCAGTAAACAAGCTAGCGAATATTGTGAGAAAGATCTAGTCACTGGATTGAAGAGCAAAGAAATGGCACGTATCACAGTATTTTTTTTTTAGTTATTTTTTGATACCCGGAGATCTTTAAGGACACTCTCGCAAGTTTGCCGACATTCTCTGGGAAAAATCTGTGGTTGGTCCGTTGAAATGTCCGTCAAATGGCCTCTTGTTTGAAAACGTCGTGACTTTTTTGTCCACCAGATAATACTTTTTGACTTTACAGATAGTCAGATGTTTTATATTCGAAACACATTTTCACAATAAAGTCTCGTTACAGTGTTCGCACTAACATGCGAGTACCAAGAGAGCACCCGAGTACTCTGGAAAATACCACCATTCCAAGCATTTCAAATGTCACACCTCCACCGCGGTCGGTCCACCCACATCAGCGCAGGAGAGCTTTCTCTCTTTCTCTCATCAGACCCGAGCCGTTTTCCATCCTGCTTTGTAAATGGCTGCGGTAGTTAAGCCTCAGCCCTCCTCTCCCTCTGTTCATTGTAACGAACACAGAAGTGCGACTCATAGCTTTTCTGGGACTTTAACAAGACTAAGCTCCTCTTGGGGACAACAAGCGTCCAGCAACAGCTCTATCTGACACCACTGTTTACACTCTCAACGCTCTCGGCTGCTGAATAAATAAACAGGCCATTTTTACGGGAGCTTGAATAGCCATGTCACAGCCTCGTGACGCTTCTGTGCGTTAGAAGTGACAGAGGGTCGTGTTACGGCGACAGACGTATAATATAA
This sequence comes from Hemibagrus guttatus, assembly GCA_033459395.1. Lineage (NCBI taxonomy): Eukaryota > Metazoa > Chordata > Actinopteri > Siluriformes > Bagridae > Hemibagrus > Hemibagrus guttatus. The sequence continues at coordinate 5,356,828 of JAUCMX010000029.1, read as the reverse complement.
AGCTTTACGTGCACAGCTTGATTCTTAAACGAACATGAAGTATCCTCGTAGAATCTCATGCACCCTTTATATATTTAGATGTAATCAAACTTTATGAGAAGCATTTTACGACACAGGAAGTGTTTAATATCTGAGGCAGGGTCAGTGACACACACGCTACACAAGGCTAAATACGGCTAAGAAAATCACAGACTTGTTCATCCGGACTAACACGATCAGACGTGTGCACATTCTGCTTGTATTTTTCTCAAAGGAGGATGGAGAAACACTGACATGACCGGAGAAATTAAATACAGTAAAATAAGAAATTACATCAGGATTCAAGTCATATTAAATAGCAAAGGTTTTTGTGGTTTATAAATCACACAGAAGCGTTGACAGTGTTTAACCCCTGTCAAATTTTTATATTGATGGGAAGGCTTTCCATAAGGTTTAGAAGTGTGTTTATGGGAATTTTTGATCATTCCTCTAGAAGCGCATTTGTGAGGTCAGGCACTGATGAGTCTCTGCTATAATTCATCCTAAAGGTGTTCTATCAGGTTGAGGGCAGGAGGAGGTTCCTCCACACCAAACTCGATCATCCATGTCTTTATGGACCTTGCTTTGTGCACTGGTGTGCAGTCATGTTGGAACAGGAAGGGATCATCCCCAAACCATTCCCACAAAGTTGGGAGCATGGAATTGTCCAAAATGTTTTGGTATGCTGAAGCATTAAGGGTTCCTTTCACTGGAACTAAGAGGCTGAGCCCAACCCCTGAAAGACAACACCTGAACTCAATGATTTGGAGGGGTGTCCCAAAACATTTGGCAATATAGTGTATCAACTGCTACATCAATCAGCCATAACATTAAAACGATGCATAATAATCTGCATAATATTGTGTAGGTCTCCTTATTCCACCAAAACATCTCTGACCCACTGAGGCACAGATAATACCTTGTATGCTGTGAATCTGCCCAGTTTGGGGTGGTGGTTGTTCAAGTGGGTTGTTGATCAAAAGATTGAGGTTCAAGCCCCAGCACTGTCAAGCTGCTACTGTTGGGCACTTGAGCAAGGCCCCCAACCCCCTCTGCTCCAGGGGCACTGCATCATGGTTGATCCTGCGCCCCAAACCTCCAAGGGTGGGATATGTGAAGAAAGAATTTCACTGTGCAGTAATGTATATGTGACAAATAACGCGTAAGTTGAGAAGATGGATCTATAGATCGGATCTGTTTGTCCAGGACATCCTACAGATGATTGATTGGATTAAAATCTGTGGAATTTGAAGGCCAAAACAACACCTTGAACTTTTACATTCCTGTTCAAATCTGCATCATGGCAGGGAGCATTGTCCTGCTGAACGAGGACATTGACATCAGGGAATACTGTTTCTATTCGTACCCAACATCTCTGGTTCACTGCTTGTATTTCCTTGGACCGCTTTTGCTAGGTACTAATCAGTGTGTCCCAGGAACCCTATTCTAATCCTCATGTTTTAGAAATGCTTTGACCCTGTCGTCTAGCCATTACAATCCGGCCCTTGTCAGAGTCACTCAGATCATTACACTCACCCACTTTTCCTGCTTCCAACACATTAACCTTAAGAACTGATTGTTCACTCGCTGCTTTATACACCGTGTTAGAAGAATGGACAAGCGTAAGGATTTGAACGATTTGGACAAGGACCAAATTGTGATGGCTAGACCACTGGATCAGAGCATCTCCAAAACTGCAGCTCTTGTGGGGTGTTCCCGGTCTGCAGTGGTCAGTATCTATCAAAAGTGGTCCAAGGAAGGAACAGTGGTGAACCAGCGACAGGGTCATGGGTGGTCAAGGCTCATTGAGGCTGGCCCGTGTGATCCGATCCAACAGACGAGCTACTGTTGCTCAAATTGCTGAAGAAGTTAATGCTGGTTCTGATAGAAAGGTGTCAGAATACACAGTGCATGACGGGTCAGGGCTGTTTTGGTGGCAAAAGGGGACCAACACAATATTAGACAGGTGGTCATAATGATTGGTGTATATCCAACCCTATTGTAATGAGATAATCAACGTTATTCTCTTTACATGTCAGTGCTTTTAATGTTATGTCTGATTGATGTACGTGTAGAATCTGCACGTTGTTTTGACTGTAAATACACAAATATTATTTCACAAACATAGACAAAAGTGACTTTTCCTCTTGTTGCTTCTCTCTCTCTCTCTCTCTCTCTCTCTCTCTCTCTCTCTCTTTCTCTCTCTCTGTTTGTGTGTGTGAGAGTGTGTGTAAATGTCAGCAAGCACAGCTGTCTCTGTTAGTAATCACCACTCCGCCGTTTAGTGACAGCGACAGTTCACACGCAACCCGAGGGCCAAGTGAGCAAGATTCACGTTGTGCTTTTTCTACAGTATACTTGCACCTACTTTCTCGTATTAAATGCAAGAATGTCTCACACTGAGACACGAGCTGTTGGTGTACATGTTAACCTGTTCACTCGGACGCATTTTTAGCACAAAATTCCATGTGGCATTTGTACTTTACTTGCAGTTGTCACTGCTGATCCCTCACTGCAGGAAAAAAAGTCCATGGGGTGGAGCTGGACCTGATCTGGCTCCTCCTACTCGGGCGGAGTCAAGTCAAAAGCCTAAGACATGAAGGAGGAGTTTGTTTTTATCCAGCCTTGCCCCCTGGACTGGTTCTACAGCAAGAATTCTCTCGATCCAGGAGACACATCGTTCCTCATCCCAATCCGAATCATCTTTTTATTCTCTCTCTCTCTCTCTCTCTCTCTCTCTCTCTCTCTCTCTCTCACACACACACACACACACACACACACACACACACACACACACACACACACACACACATATAGTTTCTGAAAGATTTTTTTCCTTGTGTGCACTATTTTCTGATTGTTTTCCTACTTCTGACTGTTTGCTCCTCCATATCTCTAAAAAAAAAGTTGTATGCAAGCACCAATACACACTACAAGTGTGCTGACTGAATTGACAGGAAATTGCATCATTTGTCCATCGTACAGAAAACACAGCAAACTCTGCTCTGTTTTATTGACGTGATGTCAGTATTGTAGGATTTCACATCCTGGACTCAGCGTCGCAGGCTAAAGGATGGACAGACATGCGAATAAATGAGTGCTCCTTTTTTAAAACCGGGTTGTGAAAGAAGTGCATGTTTTTTCAGCACCCTAATTTGTTTCTTATTTCTACCCACCTAGCCTCTGGTTTTCATTATGTTTAATGGAGCTGGGTGTGTGTGTGTGTGTGTGTGTGCGTGTTCATATTTTAGCTCATTAGCCCTCTGCAGATTATAAAACAACAGCAGCTCTGTCCTCTCTCTCTCTCTCTCTCTCCTCTCTCTCTCTCTCTCTCTCTCTCTCTCTCTCTCTCTTCTTGCCATCTTTTTTCCTTTTCTCTATTTCTCTAATTATTTCATAGAGAAAGAGAGAGAGAGAGAGAGAAATTGCATCCACCCTCCATCCTGCCACTTAGCTACGGCTGTAAGGCCATATGATCATAAAACACAAACTGTAAACTACGCAGTTTGTGCGTGGGTGTTTAGGATAATGAACATCAGCGTCGTCATTGTTTACCAAAATGAGTCATAATGAAAACACTTAGGAACGTTTAACACACTGAGTGAACCCATAATCATTCTTGTAGAAAGGATTCGTCTTTGCATGAGCATAAAGCTCTACGGAAACTCATCCGGTGTGAAGACGACCCGCCGTCGGCCCTCTTCCGCATACCTGAGCTCACAGATATCCACGATTGGCTAGTGTTTCTAGTGACTGGAGAGATTGCTCCTCCCACCATGAGAGACGTCAAGCTCGACTCCGAGCAACGGATAGGTGCGGCATTGTAAGGATTCGAACTCACACTATCCAGACTAATGGGACCCAATCAAAAGCCTCAGTTTTCACCCATACGTGATCTGAAGCCGGTACTGTAATGACGACAAGGCTGAACAAAAACATGGCGCTCATGCTACTACAGGTTACACAACGTCAACCTATGACGTCGTAGATTGTTTAATAGAGTCCACTCTCATGAACAAAAAGTGGAAGTGTGTGAAGATTGTGCACTTCATTACACAATATAGACGTGTGAAGATTGCGTGAAGATTACCACAGGACACGCGAGCTCACGTTTTTCAGCCCGTCATGTGATTTAACGTCTTTCGTTATAAAATGTAGATGTTTGGGGGAAAAACACGATGTTGTTCATCGTATATCAGTGTGTTCAGTCCATTAGACTCTAATTCAAATCCTTCAGCATGTAAGTACAATGGATTAGTCTGTTTAAATTCTTACTAACGGTTTGTGTGTGTGTGTGTGTGTGTGTGTGTGTGTGTGTGTGTGTGTGTTGCGTGCTGTTTTCCCTTCCTGGCACCAGAGCTGGCACCAGAATGCAACATAATGCCTTTAGTCCAAGAAACTCCTACCACACACACACACACTCA
>JAUCMX010000029.1:5327386-5347386 GCA_033459395.1 Hemibagrus guttatus | reverse complement strand
CCGCTTTCAAATACAGTCTCTCCGCTTCGGTTCTTATTGGACTAATTGGACATTTTTAGCTTTGTGAAGGGAGTCACATGAAATGCAAAACGCATGATATGCGATATGATCTGTCGGGAAATGAAAGCCCTCGTTCATCAGCACAGGGACTGTAATTTGGCTTGTAAATCAGATACGAGTCTGCTTTCACACTTTCGCACACCAGCCTGTTAAAGCCGCTTTCGTCCTGCCCCAGGAAGTTTTTCACAGCGCTTTGCATCATTCTCCAAGATACAGAGAAGTTGACTCATGTTTTTACCTTATTCTGCTTACATTACTGAAATGCTGCTTACACCAGCTGGAGGACTAACCCCCCGACCTTTTAATAGCCTGCAATGTGTTTATCTATCTATCTATCTATCTATCTATCTATCTATCTATCTATCTATCTATCTATCTATCTATCTATCTATCTATCTATTGCCTTGAGATGTATTAGCTGATATTTTCAGAATGGTTTTCATTATCTCTGGATGTTGACTGATTGCTGTTCTGCAGTTTTCAGTGCCACAGATTCACAAGCAGTTCAGTTCACCTTCTGGTTTTCAGCCCAAACCATTTTCCTATTAAAGCTTGTGTTATTATAGCTATAAACAGTCACTCCCTCGCTCTCCACCTTTTTTTTTTTTTTTTTTTTTTTTTGAGTTAATAATGCAACTTTTCTTTGCAAGTTCTCAGTCCCCCGAAGACACAATTTGCTGTTTTTTTTTTTTTTTTTTCAAAAGTGTAGACACTTGGAGACTCCTACCACAAATGAGTGGCTCGACTGAGGGCATGAATATAAATCTAATATAATTAGTGTCAGATCTATTCTCGGGTCACGGGGAGCCTGTGCCTGTCTCAGGCATCATCGGGCATCAAGGCAGGATACACCTTGCACGCCACACACACACACACACACACACACACACTATGAACAATTTAGAGATGCCAATCAACCTACAATGCATGTCTTTGGACCAGGGGAGGAAACCGGAGTACCGGAGGAAACCCCCAAGGCACGGGGAGAACATGCAAACTCCCACACACACACACACACAAAACACACACACACACACACACACACACGCACACACACACGCACACACACACGCACTCACACACGCACACACACACGCACACACCAGGAATCAAACCCCCAACCCTGGAGGTGTGAGGCAAACGTGCTAACCACCAAGCCACCATGCCCCCTGTTTCAGATATCTTTTTTTCTATTACCTCTCATTCACAGCCGTCTTCTGATCATTTTTTTTAAAAAATTAATTTTTTTTTTTTTTTTTTTTTTTTTTTCTCTCTCTCTCTCTCTCCCCTCTCTCTCCCCTCCCCTCTCTCTCTCTCTCTCTCTCTCTCTCTCTCTCCTTTTCTCTCTCTCTCTCTCTCTCTCTCCTCTCTCTCTCTCTCTCTCTCTCTCTCTCTCTCTCTCTCTCTCTCTCAGTGCGAGGATGTCGCCCAGGGAAAGATTGTGCAGATGACGGAGGCAGAGGTGCGAGGGCTGTGTATTAAATCTCGAGAGATCTTCCTGAGTCAGCCCATTCTGTTGGAGCTGGAGGCGCCGCTCAAAATCTGCGGTCGGTGTCACACACGTCACAATTCAGCTTCATGTCATCACCTGAGGGGTTTCAGTAGGGAGTAGGGCTGGGCAGCAGGACGATGTGATATTGCTCTTGTGATATATTAACATCAATATGACATTATTATTGTTTATTATTATTAATTATTATTATTTTTATTATTGTCATGTGTCAGTGCTTTTAGAACTATTTTCTTTTGAAATGCTTTCATTTTTATACACACAGGGTAAAATCTAAATCTAAAGTGGCTCCTGTTGGTGCTTTAGATATTTTATGTATGTTATATACAGTGCATTGTCAGTATTGTATGATATTTTTCACCATTTCTATTTCAATGCTCAAGCTGAATCTGAAGCTTTTGTTGTGATTGGTGTGTTCGAGTGAGCAAACACACTCTGGACCCTCACACTGATTAGATAGATTTTTTTTTTTTTAAATATATTGAGATGCAAAATAATTGCCAGACAAAAAACACAGCTGGAAATGATGATAACAGTACATTTTTAGCTGCATCCCAAATCACATACTTGGGCACTATACTGCTTCATTGTGTAGTTAAACACACCCATCAGCCATAACATTATGACCACCTGCCTAATATTGTGTCGGTCCCCCTTTTGCTGCCAAAACAGCCCTGACCCATCAAGGCATGGACTCCACTAGATCCCTGAAGGTGTGCTGTGGTATCTGGCACCAAGATGTTAGCAGCAGATCCTTTAAGTCCTGTAAGTTGTGAGGTGGGGCCTCCATGAATGGGACGTGTTTGTCCACCAGACCCCACAGATGCTGGATTGGATTGAGATCGGGGGAATTTGGAGGCCAAGTCGCTCATCAGACCATTCCTAAACCCATCTTTGTTTTATGGCACAGCACATTATCCTGCTGAAAGAGGCCACAGCCATCGGGGAATACTGTTTCCATGAAAGGGTGTACATGGTCTGCAATAATACTTAGGTAGGTGGCACATGTCAAAGTAACATCCACATGGATGGCAGAACCCAAGGTTTCCCAGCAGAACATTGCCCAAAGCATGACACTGCCAAGGCCGCCCATGACCCTGTTGCCGGTTCACCACTGTTCCTTCCTTGGACCACTTTTGATAGATACTGACCACTGCAGACCGGGAGCACCCCACAAGAGCTGCAGTTTTGGAGATGTTCTGATCCGGTGGTCTAGCCATCACAATTCGGCCCTTCGTCAAACTCGCTCAAACCCTTTACGCTTGTCCATTTTTCCTGCTTCTAACACATCAACTTTGAGGACAAAATGTTCACTCGCTGCCTAATATATCCCACCCACTAACAGGTGCCATGATGAGGAGATCATCAGTGTTATTCACTTCACCTCTCACTGCTCATAATGTTATGGCTGATCAGTGTAGTTTGATTATTGTGTTTCTGTTTAGTGTCATTTACCATCGACTGGAAAACAGCTCATACTTCTGATAAGAAAAAAAATGTTGCCATACTCTTCACTTCATCCTTTACTTACTTGTGTGATATCTTTTTACACTGTCCACGCAAAAGGTCTGTAGGAGACGTTTTTGAATTTGTAATACGATTTGTCATGAGGAGTCTGTCTGGAAAAATCCGGACATTCACAGTCACAGCTGACGAACCGTATTATGGGTTCATTTGCTCTCTGAGACGCTGGAGCACACAGACTCTATTGAGTCGAGCGGTTCACATTCAGCTCACTTCATCAGCTGTCTTTCCGCCTCTATTTATCTTCTTCCCTTTCCGCCCTTTGTTTGTAATCGACTCCGTCTTGTTCCGTTGTGTATACAGGTGACATCCACGGTCAGTACACAGATTTGCTGAGGTTGTTCGAGTATGGCGGATTCCCCCCGGAGGCGAACTACCTCTTCCTGGGAGATTACGTGGACCGAGGAAAGCAGTCTCTGGAGACCATCTGCCTTCTGCTGGCCTACAAGATCAAATACCCTGAAAACTTCTTCCTGCTGCGAGGAAACCACGAGTGCGCCTCCATCAACCGCATCTACGGCTTTTACGACGAGTGTACGCACACACACACAAACACACAATATGACCTTCATGCTATTTTTATTTCATCAGTACTCATCATCAGTTCTGAGATACAGTATATAGAAATTTGGGAGTGTAGGGATTTTACAATACAATACAATAGTGCCACCTGGTGGACAAACACGAGCTGTATTTATTTCTACTGCGTTACATGCTGCTGTGTTTGTGTCTGTACGCGATTAGCATTTTCTTCTTTGCGTTTTCAGGCAAGCGCAGGTTCAACATCAAATTATGGAAGACATTCACCGACTGTTTCAACTGTCTGCCCATCGCCGCCATCGTCGATGAGAAAATATTCTGCTGCCATGGAGGTGGGCTTTAAGTGGAGACTATTAACTCAAACCTGAAAACCTGATGGAAAATGAAGCTTTCACAATTTAAATTAGGGCTGGAATGTTATTCTAAAATGTTTTTGTATTTTAGATTTTAGGATTTTTACCTACTGTTACTTACAAAAACACTCTTTAAGAAATGATCCTAACTGACCAACATGATGCTGATCAATTCAGCGGCGTTCCCTTTCCATGAGACATTCACAGAAAAAGATAAAACATTATTTCTGATGGCTTTGATTGAGCAAATTGTTCAATGTGTTTATAAGACTCAGGAATATTGTTATCCACAAAACCAATAAATTCAACACGTTTCACTGGTTATATATAAAACGTCTCAGGTCCATTGAGGAACCCCGAGGACACATGTAATCACTGTCGCTCCTTTTAACTGACTTAAAGGCTGTAACTGACTTAACCAAGGTAACTGATTCCCCACATTCTCACTGTCCTCACCTCTGCCACAGGGTTGTCACCTGACCTGCAGTCCATGGAGCAGATCAGACGGATCATGAGGCCCACAGATGTCCCTGACACAGGTACACACTCTCTCTGAAAGCAGGACTTTTTTGTATTATTAAAGCGATATTAAAAATGCCAGAACACTGATTATCACGTGATTGATTTACCAAAAATTACGATTTGTTCGAACACCTAACGATACTTAGAATTACGTCTATTGTTTTGGATCATCCACAAAAAACAGTCCCAGTTCCTGTTAGTACCCTTGATAGAGAAAACCCCACTCCAACAAGCACATGTGATTTGTAAGCCCTGTGATTTATTTTCACAGAGCTCAAAAAACGTCACTGAGAATCTCACAGCAGTGTGGTAAGGATGTACATTTTCCTCTGCTCCCATCTTCAGGGCTGCTGTGTGACCTGCTGTGGTCCGACCCGGATAAAGACGTTCAGGGCGGGGGAGAGAATGACCGTGGCGTGTCCTTCACCTTCGGAGCCGACGTGGTCAGCAAATTCCTCAACCGCCACGATCTGGACCTCATCTGCAGAGCGCACCAGGTGACCTCTCGTCACTCACTTTCTCCCTAAACACCTAAACCATCAAAAAGATCCAAAACGGATATATTTCTGTTATTCAGTTCCTTTGTTTTTACATAACAACTCCATGGTGAGTCACATGGCACAGATGTCGCTTATTTTTCTTACTTCCCAATATTTTGGGAAGCTTCTAATAATAGATATTGTTGCAAAGCATTCATTCATTCATTGTCTACCGCTTATCTGATCTATTCTCGGGTCACGGGGAGCCTGTGTATCTCAGGCTCATTGGGCATCAAGGCAGGATACACCCTGGACGGAGTGCCAACCCATCGCAGGGCAAACACACACTCTCATTCACTCACGCAATCACACACTAGGACAATTTAGAGATGCCAAACAACCTACAATGCTGTCTTTGGACTGGGGGAGGAAACCGCTATATGTAACTATTTTTAATATAGATTTAAAATACTGTGCTGGGGTTCCTGTAGGATTTTGAGCTCCCTCCACACTTTTTTAAGCTATGTTATGGGATGCTTTTAGGGAAAAGAGGCAGCCTTTCACTCTTTATCCCAAAAATGGAGTTTGTTCCTGTTTGGTTGTGTCCAGGTTTAGCACTGAATGTCTTTGTCATGTCACACTCCACTTCTTCTTCTTCTTTCGGCTTTTCCCTCCAGGGGTCTCCACAGCGAATCATCTCTCTCCACCTATCCCTATCTTCTGCATCCTCAACACTTGCACCCACTACTTCATTCCTCATTAATTCCATCCATATACCTCCTCTTTGGCCTTCCTCTTTGCCTCCTGCCTGGCAGCTCCATGTCCAACATTCTCCTACCAATATACTCACTCTCCCTCCTCTGAACATGTCCAAACCATCTTAATCTGGCTCCCAACTTTGTCCCCCAAATGTCCCTGAGCTGTCCCTCTGATGTACTCGCCTAATCCTGTCCAATCCTGTCCTCCTATCCTGTACAAATGGCCGTCTCACCACTGTCCTGTACCCCTTTCCCCCTTGATTCTCGCTGATATTTTCCTATCACACAGAACCCCCACACCTTTCTCCACCCATTCCAACCTGCCTGCACTCGCTTCTTTACCTCTTTCCCACACTCTCCATTACTCTGGACTGTTGCCCCCAAGTACTTAAACTCCTGTACCTTTTTCACCTCTTCACCCTGTAACCTTACTGTTCCATTTCCCCTCCCTTTCATTCACACACATGTACTCAGTCTTACTACGACTGACCTTCATTCCTCTTCTCTCCAGCGCAAACCTCCACCTCTCCGGGTTTTCCCCACCTGCTCCCTGCTCTCACTACAGATCACAATGTCATCTGCAAACATCATTGTCCAAGGAGACTCCTGTCTGACCTCCTCTGACAACTGGTCCATCACTATAGCAAACAGGAAGGGGCTCAGACCCGATCCCTGATCAGTCCCACCTCCACTTTGAACCCCTCTGTCTGACCTACAGCACACCTCACCACTGTCCTGCTCCTCTCATACATGTCCTGCACCACTCTGACATACTTCTCGCTACTCCTGACTTCCTCATACAGTACCACAGCTCTTCTCTTGGCACCCTGTCATACGCTTTCTCCAAGTCTACAAACACACAGTGCAACTCCCTCTGACCATCCCTATACTTCTCCATCAAAATTCTCAGAGCAAAAATTGCATTTTGTGCTCTTTCTGGGCATGAAGCCATACTGCTGCTCACAAAATTTTCCCCTACCTTTCCCTTAACCTAGCTTCCACTACTCTTTCCCATACTTCATTGTATGGCTCATCAACTTTATCCCCTATAGTTGCTGCAACTCTGCACGTCACCCTTATTCTTAAAGATCGGCACTAAAACACTTCTTCTCCATTCCCAGGCATCCTCTCACTCTCTAAAACCCTGTTGAACAAACTAGTAAAAATTCCACTGCTGCCTCTCCTAGACACTTCCAGACCTCCACCGGGATGTCGTCAGGACCAACTGCCTTTCCACTTTTCATCCTCTTCAAAGCCTTCCTGACTTCATCCTTTTTAATCTTATCTACTTTCTGTTCACAGAGTTCACCCCTTCTACTCTTTTTTCCCTCTCATTTTCCTCATTCATCAGCTCTTCAAAGTATTCCCTTCCCTCTCCTCTGTACACACTCCTCACTTTTGAGCACCCTTCCATCTCTATCCTTAATAACTCTAACTTGTTGCACATCCTTCCCATCTCGATCCCTCTGCCTCTATTTTTCCGGGCTTGGGGCCGGCACAGAAGTCACTGGACTGTGACCACCATGACTAGATTCATGTCACACTCCACAGTTGTGCTTAATATGAAGCTCATATGAAAGTAGACACTCTGTGCTTTAAGAGCTTATAGATTTTTTGAAGTATTTCTGTTTTTTATTTCTTTCTTTAATGTTTCTATTTTTAAAAGAAAATGGTGATATAAAACCCTTTTTTCCCCCTCTCTGAGATGCCCCAAGTGCTTATTCAGAAGCACTAAAATTTAAAGGTGTTATCTTCATCCACTAAAATTCTACCTAAGTTTATCCAACAGAGGGAAAAACACACATCTCACACTAAAACCCAATAGACACCTGACTCTATATCAGACTTCCGGTGATAAAAAAATTTCATTAGTTTTTTCTGATTGAAAGTACCCCATAAGTGTTTGTGTAAGGCATGCCTTACCAAGCACCCATGCCTTGCGAATAGCTTGGCATGGGGCATTAAAAAAAAGAAAGCATCTCATAAGCTGGTTTTGATTTTGTCAGCAGAATGAAACACCGCTGTACTGGAAAAAAGGGGTTTAATGTCCAGGCGAAAACTTTGTTTGATTGTTACATGTATCCAGTACCAAACATTACAGACTGCAGCTTTAAAGCTCTGCTAAGCTCAGCTCTCTGTACAGAAAAAACACACCAGCAGGCCAATGCAGTGAGACACACAATGGGGTGCTTCACAAATAATTCAGCTGCTAAAACTACACTTCCTTTATATGTTAGGGAAAGAGCGTTTGGGAAGCTGAGTGTGTGATATATTCACCTAGCACCATGACAAGCTAATCATGTCCCATAGAGTGTGTGTGGAAGTGTAATATAGCATGTGTGTGTATGTGTGTGACTGCAGGTGGTGGAGGATGGCTATGAGTTCTTTGCCAAGAGACAGCTGGTCACTCTGTTCTCCGCTCCGAACTACTGCGGCGAGTTCGACAACGCCGGCGGCATGATGAGTGTGGACGAAACGCTCATGTGTTCCTTCCAGGTATAACACACACACACACACACACACATTGAGTTAATCATGTGAAAACACTAGATTTTGGGGGAAAATAGATAGATAGATAGATCGATAGATAGATAGATAGACCGACAGAGACAGACAGATAGATAGATAGACAGACATATAGATAGATAGACAGACAGACAGACAGATAGATAGATAGATAGATAAAAACAGACATATAGATAGATAAAAACAGACAGACAGAAGATAGATAGATAGATAGATAGATAGACAGACAGACAGACAGACAGACAGATCGACAGACAGACAGACAGACAGATAGATAGATAGATAGATAGACAGACATACAGACAGACAGATAGATAGATAGATAGATAGACAGATTACTTAGCAAAGCATTACTTAGCATGAAAGTTTGCAAATAAACTGCTCTTTATCGTGCTCCCTTTGTCCTCATTAGATCCTGAAGCCTTCAGAAAAGAAGGCTAAGTACCAGTACGGAGGGATGAACTGGGGGCGTCCCGTGACTCCCCCCCGCACAGCTGCCCCACCCAAAAAACGGTGAACACTCGAACGAGCAAGAGAGAGAGAGAAAAGAGTGAACAAATCGGAGGATGAAGTACAAGGCAAGATTGAGTGTCAAAACTCCCTCTGCGATTTCTACCATGATGGAAAAACAATGTAGTCATATACACAGCGAGAAGCGACCCTTTCTGATTTAAACGCTTATTAAACTTGCCCCTCGTCTCCTAAACTTCCTTCTGTACTCCTGTACTCTGTTCTTTTCTCCATCTGTCAGTCCCAGTCTTTGTCTGTGTAACCACGTTTTTCACTGAAGAGTGTTTTTGGGGGAAAAGAAAAAAAATGTATACTTATTCACACACACACACACATGCACACATATATACACACACACACACACACACACACACATTAGTCTGTCTGCATATCGGGGTATTCCACTTTTTCTTTGTTTGCTTTTTGTTTTGCTTTACCTTTCACAGAATGATGTACATTGACTAGTTCTTTCTGTTTTTTAGTTTCATTTTTCCCAACCTGTTTTCCTGAGAGAAACAGGAAAACGTAAATAAACCAATAACTTCGTCTGGGTTTTCAGTAAATAAACCAGAATAAACTGAAAATGCTCTGTGCCTTTTTTCTTTTTTAAATTGGAAAAGGTTGCAGTTACAGAAAAATGCCAGTAGATGTTGCTGTGTTCAAGTTGTGGAGTGAAATCAGCTTCCTTCTGTTTTACACGATCCACAGCTATCTCCACTCACAGCTACAACTACATGTTCCAAATATTTCTTGATATTTTAACAGCATAGTTGCTAGCAAAAGCTAGCATCGGTTAGTGCAGTTATAAAAACATCTGTAATAATACTTAAAAAAACGTTGTAGGAAGGTTTACCAAATGTGAAAACATTCTCCAAAAAACGTTACATAAATATTTTGCTATAAAATATGTTAATAAGTTCATAATAATTCATTCATATAAATATTCTGCTATAAAATGTTAAAATTTATATTAATTAATTGATTTAAATATTTTGCTATAAAATATGTTCATAAGTTCATATTAATTAATTGATATAAATGTTTTGCTTTAAAATATGTTAATAATTTCATATAAAATAATTTATATAAATATTTTGCTATAAAATATGTTAATAAGTTCATAATAATTCATTCATATAAATATTCTGCTATAAAATGTTAAAATTTATATGAATTAATTGATTTAAATATGTTGCTATAAAATATGTTAAGTTCATATAAAATAATTTATATAAATATTTTGCTATAAAATATGTTAATAAATCCATATTAATTATTTTATATAAATATTTTGCTATAAAGTACGTTCATAAGTTCATATTAATTAATTGATTTAAATATGTTGCTATAAAATATGTTCATAATTTCATATAAAATAATTTATATAATTATTTTATATAAATATTTTGCTATAAAGTATGTTCATAAGTTCATATTAATTAATTGACAAATATTTTGCTTTAAAATATGTTAATAATTTCATATAAATTATTTTATATAAATATTTTGCTATAAAATATGTTCATAAGTTCATATTAATTCATTCATATAAATACTTTGCTAACGTACAACTATTAGCTGGGGAGAGACGTGACCTCACTGACTAATTTTAAATATTTTTTTAAAATATTGATTTATTTTAAGAACTAAAAGGTTTGTTGATGGATATATTTAAACATTTTAAATATTTATTTTAATATCAACATCTTTTTTCAAAAACTAAATGGTTTGTTAATGGATTTGGTTATTTAAATATTTATTTTAAATATCAATAATTTTTACGAACTAAAAGGTTTGTTGATGGATATAGTTATAAATTTATTCAGCATGTAAATAAGTGGTGTCTTTCTTACGTTACACGTTCTACAAATCACCAAGTGACTAGAAATGCTTCTTCATCATGGCCGGCTGTTTGTCTTTTTTCTCTGAGGCTCCAAAGATCCTGGAGTTTCTCCGGTGAAAAAATATTTTACTGACAGCTGCCGGAGAGCTCATCCAACGACGATGCAAATGTGTTGATTTTAAAATGGCTGACCTCACCTTTCAGGATAATCTTCAAAGCTTCCACTGCATTATTCCAATAACCAATTTTCAAATCCACGGCCGCAGGTGCTTGGCTCAGATTGTGCTGGGAGCGTGCTCGTGCTTGTACTTTCTGAAAAACAGCACGGCAACGTGCACAGTTCAATGGCACTGAATTGATAGCTGCATGGCTACGACACGCTACGTCTGTCCTCACGTCTACACTTACTTATAGGCCACTTTTCGGAATACGTGAAACATGAAATTACACAACATGTCTCTTTTATGATTTATGAACAGGAGGACTGTTGTGCTTGCAGAGCACTTTTTCCCCCCGTCTGCCGTGCCGGAGGCGGCGATTAGAGGCCGAGGCCTTTTATTCAGAGGGTGGATGCAGAGAGCAGGAACGTACACATGATATATTCCTCAAGCCTGAGGCAGGGCAGGAGGATGGAGGAAGGTCAGGGCTGCGTCCAAACTTCTGTAAACAGTTTGCTAAAAATAATACCTCAGAAAGATCAAATGTATCTGAAACCACACTGTGTACACAATAGACATGATATAGATCCTCCAGCCCAAATTCTACTTAATCTTATAATTCCAGGGTCATAAAGAGACTCGAGAATGATCATAAGTATTTACCCTCACCACCAGACCCGTGTCATGTAGTTTACTGAGTTATCCTAATGAATAAACACCCTCTCATGTTCTCTATAGAGGCTTTAAGGTGTACGCTCAGAGAGACAAGAAGACGAAGGACTGTTTCTGTCACATTTCAAATAAATCACCCAGTAAAGTTTTTCCTCTGTAGTTCTTTGTGTACTTTGCTTCCTGTAAGGGTTCTCCTTGTTTCTACATACAAACTCTAAAGTCTATTCTCAGAGCGGCAAGACGATCAGTTTTTACCTCTGGTTTTGGATAGTTACGGTTCCTTAAGGAGTTTGTTTTGGAGTTCTTCCTGAAAGAAAAGATTAAAATAGAAACCTCAGGGTGTCTACAGAGCGACAAGACGAAGAACACTTTATCCCTTAATCTTCCAAATTGCAAACAAGGGAGACACCTTGCAAATAAGGGAGCGCTTGAACTCTGCACAGAATGCCGAAGAACGTTCCTGCTTTTAATACGGCGTGTGGCGTGTACCGTTAATGAGCCGACGAGTTCAGGCTGGTGTGTGGATTGCGTTTTTGATAGATTTCTACAGCTGCTGGTGCAATCAAAAAAGCTGTAACGGACAGGTGACGGACCTCAGCCACCTGTTTTCACAAGCTTGACAGCTTAGCAGGGGTCAAAGGTCAGCAAAGCATGCTAGCTTTAAGAAAGCATTACGGTGAGGGGGGAAGGTCGAGACCCGACTTGCTGTTTGTTAATGACAGGTAGGCCTGAGTATCTTTGGGAAAACACACAAACACACACACGTACATTTAAGTATTTGTGAAAATGAGGCTTTGTCTAATGAAATCTGCATACATTTGCATAAAATCTAGTCTCTGATTGTTGATCTCAATATCTATTCATTCCTATTATATTACATATATTCATTCCTAGGTGCAGTTTCTAAGTGTTTGAAGTATCAGAAATATGTATTGTACACTTACATACACATACAGCAATTCACTGTGGAGTTTTTGAAACAGTAAACACGTTATTACTGCTGATTTCTCCCATATAAAATTATAGGATTGAGGGTGAGGGTGTGACTGGGGGGTGTGGTTTGTGAGGGAAAGAGAGAGGGAGGGGGATGTGACATGTGGACATGATTAGTTCAGAGGTTTTTTTTTTTTTTTTTTTTTTAATGTGTGTGTGTAGATGAACAGGTGTGTGTGCAGGTGTGCAGTTAGGTGTAGTTGGTCTGTCAGTAAACAGGTAATTGGACTGTTTTGTAGGTAGGTAGGTAGATTTTCCAGGGCTTAGTTAGGTGTGTTTGGAAAGGTGGGCTATTAAGTTGGATGGGTAGGTAAATGGGTAGATGGGTGGTCAGATTAGATAGAGACGTAGGTGGGGGTCAGTGGGGCGGTAATCAGGTGGGTAGGCAGGGGGTGGCTGGGCGGTGATGAGTGCGGCGGTTTGTTTACACGGGTTTGGTAAGTGAGCAGGGCAGATGGGTCTTTAAACAGGTGGAGTAAGTAAGGGGGGCTGGATGGTGATGAGTTCGGCGGGTTGTTTACGCGGGTTTGGTAAGTGAGCGGGGCAGATGGGTCTTTTTACATTTATGTTTCTGGCGTTTGGCAGACTCTTATCCAGAGCGACGTACAAAAGTGCTTTAAAGTCTCTATCAATGAATACATTAACACTGGTTCAATAGGACACAGACTTAGGATACCATTAGCCTAAAAACTGTGTTTTTTTTTTTTTTTTTTGTTTTTTAAATATGTACATACAACAAAAAATAAGAGCTAGTTTAAGTGTTTCAGGAAGAGGTAGGTCTTCAGCCCTCGTTTAAAGACAGTCAGTGTCTCGGCTGTACGGACATCTAGTGGAAGTTCATTCCACCACATCGGTGCCAGAACAGAGAAAAGTCTAGATGTATAGACAGTTGAGCAGTGCTAGTGGATAATGAGAGCTAAAACGGTGCTGGTCTATTTTTGGCTTTGTAGGCCAGCATCAGTGTTTTGAATCTGATGCAAGCAGCTACCAGAAGCCATTGGAGGGAACACAGCAGTGGGGTGGTGTGGGAGAACTTACAAACCGTGCAGCAGCATTTTGGATTACTTGCAATGGACGAATTGCGTTCAGAGGGTCTTTAGACAGGCGGGGTAGGTACAGGGTGGCTGGGTGATTAGGGTTTGTGGTTTAGCCAGGGCAGGTTTAGGCCGGACAGGATAGGTGGGCAGGGAAGGCAGGCATAGTAGACCGGGAAAGGGGTGAACTGGGTTTAAAACTGGCAGTGTCGGTATATGGGGTAGGCCAATTGGAGTGGGTAGGCATGGTAGACTGGTCAGGATGGGCGAGGGGAGAAGGCTGGGTTAGTGTATAGACCGTGTGGGACAGGAGAGTGTGGTAGACTAGATTGGATGAGTGTGTGTACTAGACTGGGTGGGACAGGGGGTCGTGGTAGGCGGGGCAGGGAAGGTGGATGTATTTAGGTGTTTAGGTCGGGGAAAGGCATGTGAGAAGCAAGGCTGGGGGGGGAATGTGGGTTTTTGACAGGCTGTGCATGAGAGACCAGGTGGGTGATGGTGTGGGCCATGTGGGTACAAGCATTAGCCTAGATAAAAAGATAAAAAAAAAATCATGTCATCTGTGTGCTTTCTTGCTGTATTGCCTCTCCAAAATAGTTTTTAGTCTGAGGCTATTTTTAGTCCGTGACTTAGTGAGTCAAGGTGACTTACGACAAAAATAGCGTCTACCAAATGCCAGAAATGTAAATGCAAATGTAGTGAACCAGTATCGATGCCTCCATCGTTTGACAATTCAGATCCCTTCTGTAAGTTGCTCTAAAATAAAGGGCTTCTGCTTATTACTGTAAATGGAAATGTCAAAACTCTGAAGTTATCAGAGGTTTTTAGATCATTCAGATCATACTTTATCACTGTGCAAATGTATACTGTACATGACAATGCACCGTGCAAACAATGTATACTGTAAAAAATAACTAAAAAAACATTTGTATAGTACTATGGCATTTACAGAACAAACTTTACAATCATAGTGTCTCTCACTCTTTCTTACAATCACAAAAAATAATAATCAAATATTAAATAAATAAAATTTGAAAAATCGGAGGTCAGAATTTGTAATGCAACTGGCTACATCTTTAACGATGGTCCGCAGGCCAAAAAAACCCCCCCCACAAAACCACGTTAGACAATAAAATAATCAAGTGACCACACTTCCTTCAGATTTGCCTTGATTCAATTCTACTATTTGCAGACGTTCAGGACATGGATGACCAAAAACATGTAATCATCTCTCTCTCTCTCTCTCTCTCTCTCTCTCTCTCTCTCTCTCTCTCTCTCCTCTCTCTCTCTCCTCTCTCTCTCCTCTCTCTCTCCCCTCTCCCTCTCTCTCTCTCTCTCTCTCTCTCTCTCTCTCTCTCTCCCCTCTCTCTTCTCTCTCTCTCTCTCTCAGTAAAACCCCCAGTATCTATAATAACAACCTGAAGTAAACCTGTGTTACTAGGGAGACACATCCGAGGACACACATATATTTACAGTGGCTTGCAAAAATATTCATGCCCCAAAAAATCTATCTATCTATCTATCTATCTATCTATCTATCTATCTATCTATCTATACACAGATATCTATCTATCTATCTATCTATCTATCTATCTATCTATCTACACACACACACCTGAGTTGCGGTTATATGATCCTCTCTATAACATAAGGACAATCATGGGAGCACATGCACACGCTCCATACACACACACACACACTCGCCTTTGTCCTTTTCTAAGAATGACCTAATGAGGTCATTTCTGCTAAAATTTCCGAAACCCTGTCATTATTAGTCATTAGTTCAGCATGCCCCCCGTTTATCAGTTAGTGAAGGAGAGGCTATTCAAACAGAAACTCGCCACATGGAGAAAGAAAGCTCTGTTTTTGTCCCCATGCCTGGCTTCACAACATCACAAGAAAATCTCTCACAGATCGCCGTCCTGTCACATTCCTGATGAGAACCCAAAAGTGTTAGAGCATTTTGGTATGTGCTCCCCCTTTTCATCATTCCACATGACGAGGCCTTATTTGGCCCTCTGGCATGTAGTGAGACTTCATAAAAAAAACCGGCAAAAATATTCAATACAGCCAAGATGTATAGTTTTCTAATCAACCGAAACGCCGCCATATTTGTATCGACAATTTAAAAAAAATTCTATTATTAACAACAGCGAAAAAGTGAATAACTCAAGGCAAGTGAGAATTTATTTATAGACAACATTTAACAAAAGCGGGCCCCAAAGTGTTTTTACAATATGACATACAGTAAAAAAAAACAGTATATAATTGTTTAAAATGAATCCAATAAGTCTTAATAGAGTCCCTGATATTAAAAGGAAAAATATAATAGAACATATTGCATGAATAATAATTAAAATGTGATATATATATCACTTTTTAATTATTATTCATGCAATAGGGTTCTATTATATTTACCTTTTAATATTTTATATATATATATATATATATATATATATATATATATATATATATATATATATATAAAATATATATATGTATAAGCACCCATAAATAGTGCCTATAATGTATTTATATGCATTTGAAGCCTTTTGGTGAGAATGGAGAGGATTTGATTAATAATCAGTCTGATGGCTTCCAACTTTGTGTGATTTTTTGGGTCACATACTGTATGGTAGTGATGGATATCAGATATCAACAAACTTTTGGCCATGAAAGCAAAAGGGTCGGGGGTTACTGAGCTAAAGGTTGGTAGTTCAAGCCCCAGCTTGTCCGAGCTCCCGTTGTTGGGCCCTTGAGCAAGGCTTTTAACCCTCCAGGGGTGCTGTATCCATGTACTGCGAAGAAATTTTTTGCTGTAAAAATAAAGGCTTCATTTTCTTCTTACAAAAGAAACTGCACATTGTTCTTATATTGAGACATGTTACTCTCCAAGAGACACACCTGAAGGCAGTAGTAACAGAGGTATTTACTAGCATTAGACCATAATTAGGACTTGCTGCGGGCCCAAAATAGCAAGTAGTAAACTTTTAAATGACAAAAATGTAGGGGCCCCCTAGAAAATTATATAGTAAAACCCATTAGTATAGTCACCGTTAACAAGGCTTGAGGCAATTTTGGGCAACTGTACAATTTCTGAAAAGGTTCCTAAAGGAATAGTCCAGCATATGTAATGCGTATCTGCTTCATTGGTAGTGTACCCCTCATTAAGAAGTACAGGTTTTCAAGCCTACAGTAACTCAAATAAATACTCTTTACAACCGAGGTGAGAAGAAAAGCATCTCAAACATCTCTAACCTTGAGGTGGATGCACTGAAGGCTACATCAGGATCCACTCCTCAACAGGAATCTGAGGCTACATCTTCACAAAAAGTGGACAGGTGCAGATTGGAAAAACATCAACTGGTTAATCTGTTTGGTCAACCTAAAGATCTTCTGCTCACCGGGTTTGGTTTTTAAAGCACCATTTTGTGTAAACTTTGGTGAAAATCTGTATAACAGGGAAACCGTTTTCAATATGAACACAGAGTCATTTGCTTGCACTGAAGTGTGAAGGACTGCTTACCCCTACAAAATCACTGGAACGCTTATTAGAGGATGTGTAGGTGGATGAAATCCTTCTAGTAAATGAAAGGTAAAAGTTTTGTTCCAGGAGAAAAAACTAAATTTGCATCTCAGCAGTGGAAATTTTTTCTGCCCATGAGTGAAAAAATTACCAACAAAAGACTTTTTTACTTTTATGTGATGAGTATATGATTGCCCCTTTTAAATATCAACCACGTCAATCACTACAGAAGTAACAGCACGGGAAAAAAAGGGGGCACACCTCCATAAACATGAACCAGCAAGAAAAGGGTGTTTCTGAAGCTCTTGGAAGGGCTGGGTTTTGATGGTTGGAAGGTAATCTGCTGGGAAAAGTCTGATTAGGGGGAATGTAGTGATTTTCCAGGTCATGTTGGGGTTTGGGTTTTGCTATTTGGGAAATGGACCTGTGACAAACTTGGTGCAAGCCATCATGTAAATTAATCCAGTCCCTGAAGCCTCACTGGGGGTGAGCTCCCAGCTTTCCAGATCTGGAGCCTTCAAGACAGTTAAAAACTATCCAAAAAACATATAGGGCTGAAATGAAAGGAACCTTGGAAAGGGAAACTTCTCCACAGGTTTGGCAGACCAGCAATGGAGGATCAGCGTATAACACTGAAGAGAAATCCAGAATGTATCAACGAGTATCATTTAGGTTCCTCATCTCCCCCCAATTCAGTGTAGCAAAGGATCACAGTTGTTCCTCCTCCATCTGTTTTGGCATTGTAGCCTGGACTTTTTCTCAAGGAATCCCGGAAAAAACAAAACCTATGAGTGTTTAAAATTGTTACTTCTGAATGACTTTTTCAGATGAGCTTCAGGTTAACTAAGACATGGGACTTGAACAGAGCTTCCTAGGTTTCTTTCCCAAACGCAAGCAGCAGCATAGCCAAAAAGGTTTCCGTTTTCAGTTTGGATTGAGCTGAAAGAGGGAAAAAATACGTGGATTTTGTAAGAGAGATATTAAGATACAATGAAGGGGCGTGCAAACACAAGTAACCAAGACTCGACAGCCACTCGGTCGGTTTCATTTAAAGACAATGACATCGTGTGAAAAAATTGCTTAAGACCTTCATCTCAACAAAACAAATCCCTCTCCAGTCATCTGCACTGGGGTCATAACGCCCACTCATACATCTTATCACCTGTGTTTTAGTGCTTTCAATGGATTTTGCTGAAAATACACTGTAGGTGGAAAAAAAACTTGTCTGAGCTCATTTTAAAACAGTCAGCAGAGCAAGGTCACCTAAGGATATGTTCAACAACATACCCACAGGCATACTGCAAATGTAGACCTGAAATAAATGAGTACAAAGCTAGCATAGAGGTGAAATTTACAAAATAAAAATCAAGCATAGAGATGAAGTGTACAAAAGCTATCATAGAGATAATGTATAATATGCTAAACTAGTAAAAAACTGAAATTCATGGAACAAAAAAACTAGCATTAAGGGTGAAATTTTCGAAATAAAAAGCTAGCATTGAGAGGAAGTGTAAAAAATAAAAAAACTAGCATAGAGATAAAGGGTACAATATGCAAAGCTAGCATTAAGATGAAATGTACGAAATAAAAAGCTAGCATTGAGACGAAGTGTGGGAAAAAAAAAAGCTAGCATTGAGACGAAGTGTGCAAAATAAAAAGCTAGCATATAGTTTTAAGTGCACATAATGAATAGCTAGCATAAAAATAAGGTACAATACGCAAAACTAGCATTGAGATGAAATTTACAAAAAAAAAAAGCTAGCATAGAGATAAAGGGTACAATATGCAAAGCTAGCATTGAGATGAAATGTATGAAATAAAAAGCTAGCATTGAGAGGAAGTGTACAAAGTAAAAAGCTAGCATAGAGATGAAATTTTACGAAATAAAAAGACGAAGTGTACAAGATAGAAAGCTAGGATAGAGATGAAGTGTAAAAAAAAAAAAGCTAGCATCGAGATGAAATGTACAAAAGGAGTAGCTAGCATAAAGATAATATACAATATGCAAAACCTGCAAAAAGCTGAAAAGTACAAAATGCACAGCTAGCATAGACCTGAAATGTACAAAATAAAAAGCTATAAAAGAAAACTAGCATAGAAATTAAATTTATGAAATAAAAAACTAGCATAGAGATGAAGTTCATGAAACAAAAAGCTAGCTTGATGTACCAAATGCAAAACCTGCATAGAGATGATCTGTATAAAATATAACTAAGCTAGCTGTTTTGATGTCATATAACCGAGCTAAGACAAACCAGTATACCAGCTACAGTTCATATGACGTTCTGTTCAAATATTTAATTGTTGTTCTGTGGCTTACAGAACATGGTGTAAGTAAAACACACACACACACACACACACACACACACACACACACAACTATGAACCATGCAATGGGATTAAACAGAGCGTGCCGTCACAGATAGGTCTGCGACAGAGACTGGAGAGTGTAATGCTCCATTATTATTTCCATGGCGACAAACCAGCACACCTTGGCATACGACGGTTTGAGGTGTTTCAGACTTGCATGATGGGTCTCTTATCTGCCAGTGGATTACATTTTAGGAACATAAGAAGCCTGAGGCTTTCTGAGGCAGCCAAGGTGTCTGCAGAGAAAAACATGCAGATGCATTGTATCGTAACCGGATGATCGGGTTTCGTCTCGCTCACTTTCCCAGGTTCAGAGGTCAAATGTGACAAAGACGGCGGTAGAAATGCAGGGGAACGCACGAAGGGAAAAGTTAATGAGCTACTCGATACGGTGAACTTTTCATATAGGTGTGGCTGTCTGCTAGTGTAGGTTTTTTATCTATTTTTACAATGCCTTAATTAGTTTAACCTTCTGCAGTCAATCAGTCTGTGGCTTTATGTGTCAAAGGCCCATAGAGTTTAACCGCGTGTCTGTGTGTGTGTGTGTGTGTGTGTGTGTGTGTGTGACAGTAGCTGTCCTCATAGGGTTAAATCATTCCCGATGTGTTACTCAATTTGCAGT